>JANAVB010014796.1:5837891-5945391 GCA_029216955.1 Iris pallida
TACACATTTGTACCATTAGAGACAGTCTTAAGCATAAGGCCATCAGCAAAAAAGAGAGAGAGAGAGAGAGAGAGAGATATGTGTAAATGAGTAATAGACAACCAAGTTTTCGTCATCTTGTCGCGACGACGACGGATGGGCTGGCCCAATGCTCTGATTGATTTGCGAGTAAGAAAGGGGTGGGGTTTTCGTGGATCTCACAGGGGTTTTCCGGTTGACAAGTACAACAATATCCTTAACTTGAGGGGTTTTTTAAACTAAAATTGGTAAAATGTCCAGTCCATGTAAAAGCAGTATAGAAATAAGGCAAAATTATAACTTAACACATTCAACTATCCAAACTTTTTAATTTTATATCCTCAACTTTTATACGTATCAACTTGATATCATAAAATGGGATGTCCGTTCATAATAACTCAACGGATCGGACGCCGTGGACGATCGAGGACCGGAATCGTTCTACCACGGGTATAAACGACGGCCGACCACGCGGTCCGTCGTGCGACGCCGTAAGAACGTCGAGACGATGTCGTAAGGACGTCGTGCGCATAGAACGGGTGGCTGGGGAGCATCGGCTGTCGTAGGCATCGTAAAGACGTCGGGGCGCCTTCGACATCATCTGCGAAGCAAGACCTTGAGTTGTGGGCGTCGAAAAACGTCTTGGCCGTCTCGCCGAGCTCTGAGCGATGATGACATAGCCAGTGCGGATAAGATATGCGCGAAGAGTCCGAAGTTACATGATGACAGGCTAAAAATTGTGTGCGGGGGACACACGATTTAACTGAGCCAGCATGTGATGGATTAATAGATTAAAAAAGGAAAAAATATATCCTAAAAAATAAAAATGACGAAGCTACCCCCTTTTCTCCCCTCTCTTCTCCTTCTTCTCCAACCGGCTGTATCTCCACCCGTTCCTCACACTCGGCCGCCCTCCCCCCAGCTGCACCACCCTTGTGCCCCTCCCCTTGCGACACGGCCCCAACCTTGCGCCCCCCTCTCTCTCCACAGCGGCAGCGACAATGCTCAACAGAGAGAGGGGGCTGGGACGGGTGGTACAATGGGAGGGTGTGTGCAGGGAGGGCAACCATGGGGGAGGACGACCGTGGTGGTGTTGCAAGGGGGAGGGAGGCTGGGATGGGGGCCGCGGTGGTGATGCAAGGGGGGAAGGGGGAGGGCGGTACGGGGGTGGTGCATCCATGGGGGAAGACGACCGAGTGGGCGTGCAGCCGAAGGGGAGGGGAGGGAAGGTTGGATGGGAAGGGAAGTACATTTTTTTTCTTGTTAGAGTATCAAATTGGTATCTACTAAAGTTGAACTTATGAAGTTGAAATACTTGAATTGTTGATGATATCAAGTTATAGTTTTGCCTAATAATAATAAATCGAATGCAGAAATAAAAACAATTAAAACTTCAATCAATGGAAGGAAGAAGAAAAATATTAATTTGCTACTCCAATATTGTCACAACCATTAGTTCTAATATTTCATATAACTTGACAAAATCATAGTTAAGCTAACCAACCGGAATAATAAACCAACTTCCTATTGACTAAGCAACTGAGTAGCCCAACAAGAAAAAGAAGAAGGAATAATATATCTTTGCATAGCTGCAAATCAAGTTAGCCCAGCTCTCTCAAGGTGCTTCCCATGTCTCTTCTAATTAATTTTTGACTAAAAGCCAAATAATTCTCCAATGTTCATTAAGTATTTTCATTGTTTCTAATTCAAGACAGTTCTACTTAATTTCTCTTCTACTGCCATGTTATTGGTCCATGTCCAATATATCGTGCCTATGTCTAGCATCAAGATTCTAAATACAATACCCAAATTCTAAATGTAAAAAACTTCATGAAGAAAGAGGGTTAGGATTTATCGAAGGTGGAGAAGAAGGGGAATCGTCCTTAGAGGGGGCCTGACTGAAGATGCGTCGGGGAGGAGGGGCGTGTCGGGCCTGAGAGGGGGGCTCACGAAGAGGAGGGATCACAAGGAGGAGGGTTCGCCAGAGAGGGGGATCGTTGGAGAGGATAGGCCTCGGGGAAGAGGGGGTCGTCGAAGAAGGATTCGCAAGAGATGAAAAATTTGTGGTTGGCGGTATGAAAAGATGATAAGAGTCGGGTCTGCTGGAGTAAAATTTTTCTTAGCGATGAAAACATGGACACGTGCTTCATATATATTTTTCGTCGAGTTGTCATTCCTTTACTGCACATCGACGGTTATGGTTTCATCACTATTGTCCGTCAGTAAATTACAATATTTTTGTAGTAAAAAATGATGTTTGAAAAATAGATGTCCAATCGGCATGCAATGCAGCGTACACAAAGTCCTGTACGTATCTCCGGACATCTCAAAAAAAATAGTGCAGATGCTTTCTTGTTTTTTGGAACCACCATATCAAATGCTTATTTTTGTAGTGTAGTCTTTCTTTATGAGAAGAGTTTATGCATGTCCTGGTTTATCTTTGGTCATCTCTCAACTACAATCATATATGAGGCCAATTAGGCGAGAGCCTCAAGCACAAAATTTTAGAGAACACCAATTTTTTATAGAGAAATTTTGAGTTACCCCCCCTCCCCCCCTCCCCCACTTGGTTTATCCTAATTCAAGGTGCACCCCACAGTTTTGCAAAAATATACAGTACCCCCCACATTGAACGGTTTTCGTCAAATTCTTTTGTACCAAAATACCCTTGTCTTTTTTCCACTTTCTTCTTACCCTCTCACCCCCCCTGCGGCCAACGCCCCCGCTCCCCCCATCCCCGCCACTGCCTCCGCTCCCCCCTCCCCACCTCTGGCGGCAGCAACAACGTCGGCAGCAGCAGCGGCAGAGGCGCCGCTCACCCTGTAGCACTTGTCTCCCTAAATTTATTTATTTATTTTGGAGAGTATTTTTTAAATTTTGTTTATTATTGGGTATAGAATGGTTTGAATCATAGGTAAATAGAGATTTGAATTTGAGCTCACAAGGGTGCACACCTAGGCTACAGGTCATATGAGGTCACTATGGTCCATAAGAGGTTATTTTACTATTTTAGATTTGTTTGTATTTTTTTAGAATTTTTAGATAAATTTATATATGGTTTTATTATTTTCTTAAGCTTCTACGAATTTCTGTGAAGGCACCCGAGAGTATTTTTTAGGTTAAATAAATTACTTGGGCTCTAGAACCCTTAAAATATTTTTCTAGATTTTTTAAAATTTTTTTAGGAATTTCCTGGGATTTATTTGGAGTTAAAATAAATTTTTAATAATTTTCTGTAATTAAATAATTAATTATACAATCATCAGCACAGTCAACGACCCCCTGGACCACCTATCGGCGCTTAAATGAGTCAGCCACCGCCTCTCTCTCCTATATATATATATATATATATATATATATATATATATATATATATATATATATATATATATATATATATATATATATATATATATATATGTTATTAATTCACGAAAACCTAGAAATTCCAGCTGCCTTTTGAGAGAGAGTTCTAGTAGAGATCTCGACTTCGCGGAGCGATTGCCATCGATCTAGACGTCTGTTTCATGCGCCATTTTTTTGTTAGAAGCGTATTGAGGTTAGGTTTCCGAATATCTACTTTATTTTCTGTAATTTTGTGTTCAAATTTTTGGATAATTAATTGAGTGTCAGTTGTCCAAAAATTGACGTATCGTGCGCTTTTCGAGATTCCGAGGGATCCCGAACTCCGATTCGCGATCTGTTTGAAGTTTTGGAAAGCTGACACCGATCTCTACAATATATAATTTTTTCTAGAAATTTAGACTTTCATCTATTATTTTATTTTATTCGTAGAATTTAGTTTTGGTCAACGATTCATCGATTTGGTCACGGAATAATGGCGATAACTTTTGACCAAATCATGATTTTTCGGCACGGTCAATTCCAGTGCACTCATGATACTAAAATCTACCATGTTGCACACTCAAACTTTTTAATTCATAATATTTGACTAGTTAGCTAACAGTATGTCTCGGTTTGCGTGTCACGGGTCCCGAATTTGGAACCGTGACTTTTCTTGGCCAAATATTTGTGTTTAGATTGTTACTTCATAATTAAATAGGTTAAAATAGGATTTTAGATGATTTACTCCAGAATTAGAATAGTATTAATTAAGTTAACCCATTAGCCACTTTCTAGGATTTTTAGAGTGGGAATCGTTGATCTAACTTGTGGTTTTTATGTGACGGGGTAGATCGGACTACGACGTCTTGACTTGTGAATTTATCATCTATCAGAGCAGAAAAGTATCACTATGACCTATGTTTTCTTTATTTTATACTGGATGTATCTTCGTGTCCTCTTTTCACTATTACTCCCTTATGATTCATGATTGTCACTGTTCATGATCGCTATTGTGCACGAGATTTAGAATCCTTAGGATATACATATATGTTCATATTTTACTCATTATTTCCTAACGTTTACAGTTTATCATATTGCTAATGTTTATTGTAGTGGACATATATTATGAGTAAGTTGGGCGAGAGAATATAACAAGTAAGCATGTGGACAACGAATTGAATACAGACCACCTATACATTGATTGCACAATATCAGTCATGCACCACACGTATGACTGACGGATATCCCAAGCCGTCTACATGCTAAAAGTTGGTATTCTAAAATACACAGTGCACGTGACTTAATCATTGTTGCTCTATTGTCTATTATTCTTCTTTCGTCAAGTCTACCTTCTTATTGTCATCATGTCTTAGTGGTGTGTCAAAGTCTACGTTCATATTGTTATCATGTCTCAGAGGTACTTCCTTATCATACAATATTATGCCTATACTTATCTTCAGTTACTTTCCTTTTATCATTTCTTTATGCTTGTATACTATATTGTGTAATGTAGTGTTATGGTGATCTTGCTCCAATCCTGACTGGATAACTATTTTTCAGCTTTAAACGAAAAGATTTGCCCCGAGATCTATGGTGAGTATGTTGGCGACCCTGACGTCACTGGCGTACCCGATTCCAGCACTGATGCGAATTAGCATATTTTTTTCCTTATGGATTCGCATTAGTTAGTAGTTATAGTTATAGAGTTTAGTTTATTTTATTTTTTGCTATCCGAGTTTGTTTCCGAGACTTTTCTGAGTTGTAGTGGATTATTTGATCATTATTATATTGAGACTATTGGATATGATATTTTTGGTTAATATTGATGGATTAGTTGTAGATGATATATATGCGTGTTATGCTTGTTGTGGACCATTGTTATCATAGACAGCGTACTACCGTCGATGCTGCTGTGTAGGCTGGACTTAGCCACCTACTCTTATTCCGAAAAGCGGGAGCGGGTCGTGACACACCCCCTCCCCACCTCCGCTCCCCCTCCTCGCCACCACCTCCAGCGACAGCAGCAGCAGCTGTAAACCCCTGTTCTGATTTTGTTATTTTATTCTCAGTATTTTCATGAGATAATAATTGTGTTTTATAAATATCTTTTTTTAAAACTAATTTATACTATACATTAGTTATTTATTATAGGTAATATGTAATGATATAATGAACTTAGCATTTTAAGTGAGTTTGTAAATTAAAATTCTAGAGGGACTTGTTTGCAAAACCCCAAGATTCAAAAACCTAGCCAAATCAATTCCCTCTTCTAGAATATAGGATAGTTTGAAAGGATCAAACCAAAGCAATTTTAAATCAGGATTTCCTCTTATCTACTCTCCCCATTTGATTGCCTATATGTATACTCGATCAAACCCCTCATCCTCAAAACCCTAATTGTCCTGCGCCCTCAAGTTCGAGTTCGTGGAGGTCAGTGATCAGGAGTTTCTGTCGAGTAGGAGTGTTCAAATCCTTCAAACCATGTAAGGTTCTTCCCACATAACCATGCCATGAGATTTGTTTTCAACAGGTTTAAGTGGAGGGATAGATGTTTGTGTTAATTTCTAAGTGAAATCCTAGATGAAGGTGTAAGTGGTATGGATTATGAGCAATGGTTTCGGGATAGGTATCAGTCCAAGCATAGGTAGCCATCGGACAAAGGGATTAGCAAGGCTAGGTTACCAGTACACCCAGTCGAGACATCTAAATTAATAGGATTTAAGGATACTTGAGGATATCAGATCCTTTCTGATACAGTCAAGTATCAGAGGTTATGGCAAGGAGGGTTATGTTGTGCATAATAGCAGATTGGGACAGGAACAGATGAAAAGAACAGTGGTACCAGTTTAGAGTTTTGGCGTAGGAGTATGAACCATAGCTGTTCGAGTCCATACCAAAGCAGGGATATGTATAGAAAGAGATTCAAGTTAACAAAGAGTTGTCCTCCTGAAACAAGCCTCTGTGAACACAGGTTAGGATAGGTCACCTACTCTCCTGAACCAAAGGCAACCATAATGGGATACCCCTTGAAATTATACATTAGATAGGACCATTAAGCTTTTCAGTTATGAGACATGTGAAGTTAATGTGCTTGATGCACCTGAATGCACTGCAGGACAACAGAGGTGTGATGGATGGGTATAACTAAATACGTATGTAGGTAGGGATGGAAAATAGAAAAGGGTATCAGAATATACACATAAATGCCTATAAGGATCTGTTGATAGCAAGGTCTATGTGTAAGGTGAAGGAAAGAGTTTGTTCAGTCGATTATAGAGGAGTTTCCCTGTACTCATGTGCCAGTAAGGTATTAATCTATGTGGATGTTACCTATATATTGGTGTAATAGGTGTCAGTGTTTTATTGGCAACAGTTCCTATGAACAGGACTTGCCCATAGGTTGCAACTACATGTGTGCATAAGGGGCCTATTTGCCTCTGCTACTCTCTGTAGAACAGTAGCAGTCCATTGCAAATTGTGTGTCAGGCACGTGAGGAGGTTTTTGGTTGAACAAGTGTAGCAGTGAGAGGGAGTGTCACTTCCCGTTCCCAGAATACGTATTCTTAAATACATGTACTGCTTTAATATATTTATTTAATATTTATCATGTACTGATATGTAGTTAAACCCTTTTAATTTCATGTCCATTAATTTTCTACGATTTAAATTTCTGCGTTTTATTTTCTGCTTTCATACTCTGCTTTAGCTATTTGGGTTCGGCTTGGATTGGACTTAGTATGCTGTTTTATCTTGGGCCCAAACCAAACCCCCACCTACCACCACCCCTTCCATTTAAAGCCATTCCCTTTCTCTCTCTTCATTACTTCACCATTAATCTTCTTCTTCCTCATAACTCCACCCCCCACCTACCAGCCGCCGAGGCAAGTGCCAAACTTGCTTTTTTATGGATCACCATTTTTATTTGTTCCATCATCTTCCTTACTTGATTTTGAGCCTCTTTAGTACTTAACATTTTCAATTTCCATGGTTCATTTCTTGTAGATCTAAGTTTAATGCATTTTCGAAATTCTTAGGTTTTGATCTAGTAAACTTTGTTATCTTTAAGTTTCGATGGTTCCATGTTGTAGAGAATTTTGTTCTATCCCATTTTGACCTGTGGGAGTTCAGATTTGGGCTTGGAATGAAGGACTTAGAGAGCTTGGAAGCAATGGTTTCCATAGTTCTGTCCTTAGAAAAATTCGGAGAAAAAGAACAGATCCTGGCTGCATGGTAGTGCTTGGCCGCATGAGTCTTTATGTGGCAAGTCAACCTGGCCGCATGGGCTTTAGTTAGCCGCATGGGCCTTAGTTAGCCGCATGGGCTTAGATAGCCGCATGAGCTTATCTGTCGCATGAGTTTTTTTAGCTGGCCGTATATGCACTCAGTCCTTCAGCCGCATGAATGCCCATCGGATTTTCAGCCGCATGAGCGCTTGACGTTCCTGGTCGCATAAAGGACCTGAGTCCTATTTGGCCGCACGGTTAACTCTGGCCGCATGGAACTTCCCGTTCCCGGCCGCATGATTTTATTAGTTTCTTATGAACTCGTCCAGCCGCATGGTAGTGCTTGGCCGCATGAGTCTTCATGCGGCAAGTCATCATGGCCGCATGGGCTTTAGTTAGCCGCATGGGCTTTAGTTAGCCGCATGGGCCTTAGTTAGCCACATGGGGCTTGCTAGCTCTCACCCGCATGAAGTTTTCCATGGCCGCATGGGCGCATGAGACCCCTTTAGTTTTGGTCGTATAAGTTCAGGATTATTTTTGGATGCATAAGCTCCTATTGATTTAGCCGCATGAGACCCAGCTCCTGATGACCGTTGGGCCTTATTACATGACTGACTTGGCCGCATACGGCATGGGATTCTGATTTGATTCTGGTCGCATAAGGATCCTGACTTATCTAGCCGCATAGATGGGCATCCATTTTACTGCTATTTATTGTGCTTTTTATTATTTCTTGCCCTGAATTAACATTGATTGTTATCTTGACAAGGATTGATATCTTAATTTAAAATAATTGATCATGCGTTCCTAGTTGGAACTAAGAGACTGTCTAGTCGTCTTATTGAAATGAATGAATGAGACACGTTCATATTAACTATGAACTATTGCAATCGACTGGCTAATCTCGAATATTGGCATACAGGCACATGCAGGCTTCAACTTATTTATTTATTTTATTTATTTACCTTACAAAAATAGCATATGTACTTTTTGGTCAAGTCATAATTACTCCGTGGTTAGTTTTGATTGTTGCATTACGCTATGTGAGACCTACAACCTGACCGCACTGTTATCGTTGTAGAGTTGCGCATATCGTACCCCGTACGAAAGTACTCATTTGAATGACCATGATCCACGGCATGGGATTTCACTCAACGTAGAGACTATTAAGATAAATAAAATAATGATTGCATGGAGAGAATGGATTTCCAAGTTCTTACATGGCAACCCTCTTGGGACTAGTAGTGCCCGACAGGCCGGTTGGTCCCCACAGATACTGCAAATCTGCCACACGGGCAGGGAGCGGTATCTGGTTATATTATCTATGGTATATTGTATATTGATGATGGGCGTCCCACTGGGACTCGTCAAATTCATGATTGGCGCAATTGATTGACTGGGTAAACTAGCCTTGCTTGTACATAGTAAGAACTGAGGAATCCTTTATTGCATAATCCCAGGATAACTTAGAGCACACAATAGCAAGCCGTAGTATCTGCATGGCCATTTAAACTGATTTGTTTGTGTACTATACCTACTCTGTTACCTAACTGAGATGATCAGAATGTCAGGACATGACGGACCAACTTCTGTCCTTGTTTGGTTGGGAGGTTGGTTCAAAGTGTCATGATGTTATGTGAATCCTAGTAGATAGCAGAGATCTATTATCATATTCTCTTCTTACTGGCTTCATTCCTCATATCGTGCTCCCTTGCGATACTTGCTATTAGAGGTCTAACCTCTCTGGTTTTGCATGGCCAGATTTAGAGCCGGTCCCCGAGGATCCAGCTTACTTCTACCTCCAAGATGGTCAACACTAGAGGGATGATCGCAGGAGGGCTCGAGTGGGTTTTTTACTTTCCCGCTCGTTTTGTGAATTACTTTATACTTTACCGCTTGGCACCGACATGTTAGTCGGATTGTCTTGTACCTACTTTTGCATAATTGTAACTAAAGTCAGGCTGCAGCTGATAACAATTGTGTATACTTGCTACATCATCTGGCTGTGTTTTGTAAAGCCAGACATCAAAAACATTTTGACTGAGCGTTTGGGACGCCTTACTGCTTTATCTCACACGTTCTCTATTTCTGTTTCTTATTTGAATGATTGAGACAATAGATGTGAAGTGACCATAGTGAGACTTTTATGTAGTATGTACCCCCTCGTCTTATTAGACATCATTGATCGTATTATACGGTATTCATCTACCCGTAATACGTAGCTGGCTGAGTCATTCCTCCGCTCTCCAGAATTCTGGTTCTGGGGCGTGACAAGGTTTGAGTGGTGGCCCATACAGGTCAAATTTCAGACTTGTGGGGTGTTTTAATAGGATGTCTCAATCACACATGTTTCCCCTTGATCTCATAATTCGTTGCTTCTCAACTCCAGCTTGACGTTCCAGTATCCCTTGACTTCATTGATCTTTCCTGTCCGGTCGTTTAATTGTTCTTTTGTCCCTTTTTCTTAGGGGCACCTCGTCCGCACCTGTCAGAGCTGGACAGCAACAACATGGACAGCAACATAGACAACATGACCAGGTTGGTCAGCAATAAGGGCCGGTACTAACTCAAGAGACTATCCAAGAAGAAGTGATAGTGGAAGCAACAGCTGGATCGCAATATCCGGATGTTCCACCGCCACCAACAGTTCCACCTACCCCTACGGAAATGGACACACCGGCCCTTCTGAAAATTATGAGAGGGATAATGGATACTCAGCAACATCAGATGCCAGCCCAGCAGCGCATGCACGCTCAGTTGCAAGAGCAGAACGTACTACTCAACCAAGGGTTGCAGACAGCTTTGGAAATAGGGGCAAGGCCAAATTCAGGAGCATCAACCAGATTTTGCAAGTTCAACCCCCATCGTTTCGAGGGCACGGAGGATGCCATCTCAGCAGATGCGTAGCTTAAGGATATTGAGGCTATTCTGACAGCAGCTAAGGTACCAACAGAAGAACGTGTGGATCAGGTGAAGTTGCTACTTCAGGACCTCGCACGTGATTGGTGGGAATCAGAAGAAGTAGGTATCAGACGTCCTATTGCATGGGACGATTTCACAACAAGATTTAAGACGAAGTACTATGGAGTTGTGGCGCAGTTTGAGCTACAACAGAAGTTTATCAACCTCAAGCAGGCCGGCAAGACGGTAGATGCTTATGCAGCGGAGTTCTGCAGATTGAGTAGGTTTGCCCCAGAAATGGTAGCGACGGAACGCCAGAGGGCGATGAGGTTCCAGCAAGGGTTTTATCTAGAGCTCTTGCAATTGATCGAGGGGCACAATTACCAGACTTTTGATGATGTATTGACGGCAACCCGAAGGCATGAGATCACCATTCAGAGGATCACGGCAAGGACTGGAGGTTAGAAAAGATCCCACAGTCAGATTGAAGGAGGAGGGGGAGCAGCGCCCCGAACAACAGCACCATCCCTTGGCATTCGCATTCACGATGTAGCAATACGAGGGCCAGCACCACCACCCAGGCAGCAGCAGCAACAGAAGAAGAATCAGCAACCTCCAGCGGGCTACACTTATTGTGGAAAGGTAGAGCATGCTAGAGTTGTGTGTCGGGCATTGAACGGACTGTGTTTGATATTTAGAAATCCAGATCATCGGGTTACCACCTGCCCCATGAATTCGAGGTCAGGAGGACCAGTGCAGCAGTTTCCTGCTCTGCCAGCACCAGGGGCAGGGCAGTATCGAGGACCAGCGGTGGCAGTGAGACCATTGGCCCAGCGTCCATTAATGCTACAGGCTCAGATGTTTCGATAGCTGGGACCACCGATGCAGCAACACCAGCATAGACCACCCCAGCATCATCAAGGCAGGGGCCAGCAGCAGCACCAGGCTAGGCCACAGCATGGGAACCAGCAAGGAGGTCGAGGGCAGGCATTCATACTGTCCTTGGAAGAGGCATTAGCATCGGGAGATGTTGTGGCAGGTAACATTCTCGTCGCCTCATATCCCGCAGTAGCATTGTTTGATTCGGAAGCATCACACTCATTTATATCTGTACAATTTGCGACACGGCTAGGAATGGAATTCTAGGCATTGCCAGGGAGGTTGAATATACTCACTGGTAATGGGCTTGTAGGAGTTAGTAGAGTTATTCTAGCATGTAGCGTTGTAGTTTGCGGGCATTCCTTACCCGCCCGGTTGATAGAATTTCCTGTTGCAAATTTCAACGTTATCTTAGGCATGGACTGGCTGAAAAATAGTCATGCGACAATAGATTGTCGTAGTGGGAGTGTATCTTTTGATATTCCAGGCATGAAGAGATTCACCTTAGTCAGATCAGAGGCAACTCAGCAAGAGCAGGGAGTAATAACGGCAATGAAAGAAGTTCAAGTTTCGAAGGTAGTTGAAGAATTTCTTGATGTATTTCCCGAAGAACTTCCAGGTCTACCACCGGTTAGAGATATTGAGTTCAGTATAGAATTGGTATCTGGAACTAAACCGATATCAGATCGGGTTACAGAATGGCGAATTCGGAGTAGGCCAAAGTATATCAGCACATAGAGGAATTGAAGGAAAAAAAGTTCATCCAAGCTAGCATATCACCATGGGCAGCACCAGTGGTACTTGTGGAGAAGAAGGATGGATCATCCAGATTGTGCATCGATTACAGGAAGCTTAATGCGGCAACAGTAAAGAACAAGTACCCACTACCAAGGATCGACGACTTGTTTGATCAGTTGAGCAGGGCTAGAGTTTTCTCCAAGATAGATCTTCGTTCAGGGTACCATCAGGTGAGGGTTCGGAAGGAAGATATTCCCAAGACAGCATTTAGGTCGAAGTATGGGCATTATGAATTCTTAGTAATGCCGTTTGGTTTAACCAATGCTCCAGCAATATTCATGGATTTGATGAACTGCATCTTTATGCCTTACTTAGATCAGTTTGTCGTTGTGTTTCTTGACGACATTCTCGTATACTCTGCCAGTAAAAAGGAGCATGAAGACCACCTCAGGAAAGTATTGCAGGTTCTGAGAGAGAACCAGTTGTATGCCAAGCTCAGTAAGTGTGAGTTCTGGACGGTTCATATTTCATTTTCGGGTCATATCATATTAGGAGCTGGAGTAGCAGTGGATCCCAAGAAGGTAGAAGCAGTAGAGAGTTGGCCAGTACCCAAGACCGTAGCTGATGTGCAGAGTTTCTTAGGATTGGCAGGATATTACAGAAGGTTTGTATCGAATTTTGCAAGATTTTTAGCACCCATGACCCGCTTGACATGGAAGGATGTACCATTCGTTTGGTCGGCAGAATGCCAGTCATCATTTGAGAATCTGAAGCAGAAGTTGATATCAGCGCCTATTCTTACATTGCCAGTTGGATCCAAAGGTTTTACCGTATATTGCGATGCGTCAGGAAAATGACTTGGATGTGTCCTCATGCAACATGGGAAGGTGATAGCGTATGCATCTAGGCAACTTCGAGACCACGAGAAGAATTACCCAGCTCATGATTTGGAGTTGGCAGCAGTAGTATTTGCTTTGAAGCTATGGAGGCACTACTTATATGGTGATCGAGTAGACATGTACACAGATCATAAAAGTCTGAAGTACATCTTTACTCAGAAGGAGTTGTACATGAGGCAGAGAAGATGGTTAGAGCTGATCAAGGATTATGACGTGGAGCTTCAGTATCATCCAGGCAAGGCTAATATGGTAGCAGATGCTCTCAGCAGGAGAGGCGGCGTATTTATGTTGACAACCCAGAAGCACATTTTAGAAGACCTTCAGGAGATGGGCATAGAAGTTATACTCCCTAGTGATGTAGGAGTTCTGGCAAGTCTACAAGTCCAATCTGACTCGGTAGACAAGATCAAGGCAGCTCAGGCACAGGACCCAAGGATTCAGAAGCTTAGAGCAGAATGTGAGTCAGGACTCAAAAATGAGATGAGAATTCATGAAGACGGTACACTTAGGTTTGGATCACGTCTATATGTGCCTAGTGGAGATATCAGACAGGAAGTTATGACAGAAGCTCACAGTTCCCAGTATTCCATACACCCTGGAGGGACCAAGATGTACCAAGATATCAAGCAGCACTTCTGGTGGAATGGAATGAAGAGGGAGATAGCTAGATTTGTTTTCCGCTGCTTGATATGTCAGCAAGTGAAGGCAGAGCAGCAGAGGCCAGCTGGATTATTGCAACCGCTTCTTATCCCGGAATAGAAGTGGGAGCATATTATAATGGACTTTGTGACCGGTTAACCGAGGTCACAAAGTGGTAAAGATGCCATTTGGGTGATATTAGATCGGCTTACAAAGGTAGCCCACTTTCTTCCTTTCAGAGTAGGGCAATCTACAGAAAAGTTGGCAGAGTTGTACATGCAACAGATAGTTAGGCAGCATGGAGTCCCTGTCAGTATTATGTCAGACAGAGATACCCGTTTCACATCACATTTTTGGAAGAGCCTATATCATAGTCTAGGCACCAAGTTAAGATTTAGTACTGCATACCATCCACAGACGGACGGGCAATCAGAAAGGAAGATTCAGACTTTGGAAGATATGTTGCGAGCTTACACCCTAGATTTTGGAGGATCTTGGAAGAGCCACTTGCACTTAGTTGAATTCTCATACAACAACAGTTATCAAGCCAGCATCCAGATGGCGCCATTTGAAGCACTATATGGTAAGAAGTGTAGATCGCCACTAGCATAGGATGATATCGGGAAGAGGAAGATGCTAGGCCCGGAGTTGATTGTTCAAACGGTTGAAGTGGTTAAGGATATTAGAGAGCAACTCCGAGTTACACAGGATCGGCATCGTCATTGGACGGACCAGCATTGTAGGCTGCTAGAGTTTTCTGTTGGGGACCACATATTCTTGCGGATCACAGCTACCCGTAGGGTCATTAGATTTGGCGTTTGCGGGAAGTTGAGCCCCAGATACGTAGGACCATTCGTTATCCTTGATAGGGTAGGCAATGTTGCTTATCGTCTGTCTCTTCCACCTTCGTTACGAGAGGTGCATGACGTGTTTAATGTATCCCAGCTGCGAAGGTATGTATCGGACCCCAGCTATATCCTTGATCATTCTGAGTTGGTTGTTGGTACCAACTTGTCTTACGAGGAGCAGCCGGTGTCCATTTTGGACCGGAGGGAGAAGATACTCAAGAACCAAACAATTAACCTTGTCCGAGTTGCTTGGGGTCATCACTCCTTGGGAGAGTCGACGTGGGAACGTGAGGATGATATCCGATCACGGTATCCACATTTGTTTGACTCACAAGGTATATTTCTTTCCATGTACCTTGATTGTCTTAAACCTCCATGCTTGTCATCCTGTAGATAGAACTACGTGATATCGTAGGTGTTAATATAGATATGTTATCTGCTAGTTAATATTGAAGAATGATTGCTTGCTTAAGTTTCTTGTTCCTAGATTAGCTTAGTTTTGATATTCCTATCCTGCTTGGATTTGAAATTCCGAGGACGGAATTTTTCTAAGGAGAGTAGAGATGTTACTTCCCGTTCCCAGAATACGTATTCTTAAATACATGTACTGCTTTAATATATTTATTTAATATTTATCATGTACTGATCTGTAGTTAAACCCTTTTAATTTCATGTCCATTAATTTCTTGCAATTTAAATTTTTGTGTTTTATTTTCTGCTTTCATACTCTGCTTTAGCTATTTGGGTTCGGCTTGGATTGGACTTAGTATGCTGTTTTATCTTGGGCCCGAACCAAACCCCCACCTACCACCACCCCTTCCATTTAAAGCCATCCCCTTTCTCTCTCTTCATTACTTCACCATTAATCTTCTTCTTCCTCATAACCCCACCCCCACCTACCAGCCGCCGAGGCAAGTGCCAAACTTTCTTCTTGATGGATCACCATTTTTATTTGTTCCATCATCTTTCTTACTTGATTTTGAGCCTCTTTAGTACTTAACATTTTCAATTTCCATGGTTCATTTCTTGTAGATCTAAGTTTAATACATTTTTGGATTTCTTAGGTTTTGATCTAGTAAACTTTGTTATCTTTAAGTTTCGATGGTTCCATGTTGTAGAGAATTTTGTTCTATCCTATTTTGACCTATGGGAGTTCAGATTTGGGCTTGGAATGAAGGACTTAGAGAGCTTGGAAGGAATGGTTTCCATGGTTCTGTCCTTAGAAAAATTCGGAGAAGAAGAACAAATCCTGGTCGCATGGTAGTGCTTGGCCGCATGAGTCTTCATGCGACAAGTCATCCTGGCCGCTTGGGCTTTAGTTAGCCGTATGGGCCTTAGTTAGCCGCATGGGCTTAGATAGCCGCATGAGCTTATCTGCCGCATGAGTTTTTTTAGCTGGCCGCATATGCACTCAGTCCTTCAGCCGCATGAACGCCCATCGAATTTTCAGCCGCATGAGCGCTTGACGTTCCTGGTCGCATAAAGGACCTGAGTCCTATTTGGCCGCACGTGACTTAACTCTGGCCGCATGGAACTTCCCGTTCCCGGTCGCATAATTTTATTAGTTTCTTATGAACTCGTCCAGCCGCATGGTAGTGCTTGGCCGTATGAGTCTTCATGCGGCAAGTCATCCTGGCCGCATGGGCTTTAGTTTGCCGCATGGGCTTTAGTTAGCCGCATGGGCCTTAGTTAGCCACATGGGGCTTGTTAGCTCTCAGCCGCATAGAGTTTTCCTTGGCCGCATGGGCGCATGTTACCCGTAGCCGCATGAGACCCCTTTAGTTTTGGTCGCATAAGTTCAGGATTATTTTTGGATGTATAAGCTCCTATTGGTTTAGCCGCAGGAGACCCAGCTCCTGATGACCGTTGGGCCTTATTACATGACTGACTTGGCCGCATATGGTATGGCATCCTGATTTGATTCTGGTCGCATAAGGATCCTGACTTATCTAGCCGTATAGATGGGCATCCATTTTACTGCCTTTTATTGTGCTTTTTATTATTTCTTGCCCCGAATTGACATTGATAGTTATCTTGACAAGGATTGATATCTTAATTTAAAATAATTGATCATACGTTCCTAGTTGGATCTAAGAGACTGGCTAGTCGTCATATTGAAATGAATGAATGAGACACGTTCATATTAACAATGAACTATTACAATCGACTGGCTAATCTCGAATATTGGCATACAGGCACATGCAGGCTTCAACTTATTTATTTATTTTATTTATTTACCTTACAAAAATAGCATGTGTACTTCATGGTCAAGGCATGATTACTCCGTGGTTAGTTTTGATTGTTGCATTATGCTATGTGAGACCTACAACCTGACCGCACTGGTATCGTTGTAGAGTTGCGCATATCGTACCCCGTACAAAAGTACTCATTTGAATGACCATGATCCACGGCATGGGATTTCACTCAACGTAGAGACTATTAAGATAAATAAAATAATGATTGCATGGAGAGAATGGATTCCCGAGTTCTTACATGGCAGCCCTCTTGGGACTAGTAGTGCCCGACAGGCCGTTTGGTCCCCACAGATACTGCAAATCTGCCACACGGGCAGGGAGCGGTATCTGGTTATATTATCTATGGTATATTGTATATTGATGACGGGCGTCCCGCTGGGACTCATCAAATTCATGATTGGCGCAATTGATTGACTGGGTAAACTAGCCTTGCTTGCACATAGTAAGAACTGAGGAATCCTTTATTGCATAATCCCAGGATAACTTGGAGCACACAATAGCAAGCCGTAGTATCTGCATGGCCGTTTAAACTGATTTGTTTATGTACTATACCTACTCTGTTACCTAACTGAGATGATCAGAATGTCAGGACATGACGGGCCAACTTCTGTCCTTGTTTGGTTGGGAGGTTGGTTCGAAGTGTCATGATGTTATGTGAATCCTAGTAGATAGCAGAGATCTATTATCATTTTCTCTTCTTACTGGCTTCATTCCTCATATCGTGCTCCCTTGCGATACTTGCTATTAGAGGTCTAACCTCTCTGGTTTTGCATGGCCAGATTTAGAGCCGGTCCCCGAGGATCCAGCTTACTTCTACCTCCAAGATGGTCAACACTAGAGGGATGATCGCAGGAGGGCTCGAGTAGGTTTCTTACTTTCCCGCTCGTTTTGTGAATTACTTTATACTTTGCCGCTTGGCATCGACATGTTAGTCGGATTGTCTTGTACCTACTTTTGCATAATTGTAACTAAAGTCAGGCTGCAGCTGATAACAATTGTGTATACTTGCTACATCATCTGGCTGTATTTTGTAAAGCCAGACATCAAGAACATTTTGACTGAGCGTTTGGGACGTCTTACTGCTTTATCTCACATGTTCTCTATTTCTGTTTCTTGTTTGAATGATTGAGACAATAGATGTGAAGTGACCATAGTGAGACTTTTATGTAGTATGCACCCCCTCGTCTTATTAGACAGCATTGATCGTATTATACGGTATTCATCTACCCGTAATACGTAGCTGGCTGAGTCATTCTCCCGCTCTCCAGTATTCTGGTTCTGGGGCGTGACAGGGAGCAAATAGGGTGTATAAATAGGATACTCTAATGTTTCTATTAGCACATGTACAAGGGAGGCTCGGGCTCATGTTTCAGCAGTGTGGTTCACTGCTCTATGTAGCAGTTGTTGTGTGGACTGGTAATGGATGGTTTCACATTCTAGACACCTAGATAGCATTAGCCTAACCTTGTTATATCCTAAATAGCTCATTCATTCACTGTTGGCATATTCACAACATCCTTATACACTGTTCTGTACACTGCCATAGAACATGACTTGTCCTGCTCCCTTAGATGTCCTGCACATTTAATTAATACCATTGCATACAAGTTCATAAGTCCTGCATCCACTCTAATTAGCAATGCACTCCTTTTCCAACCTGCATAACTCTTAATTACCTGTACACTGTCTTACATCACAAGATATGCCTGCAACATCTAGTAGCCACTGCATGTTAAATTGGTCCTGCACTCATAGGAATTTCATTACCTTGTCTTGAACCCCTTCATATGTCCATCTGCTGTTAGCCTTTGATTTTGGCTTTACTATCAGTAGGTATTGGTTCAAATCTCTTTAGTTCTGTCCATTCACATATAGGTTAGTCCTATACCATATTGATGTATATGTATGTCATCCTCGATTTCTCAGTTTCTGATATGTGCGTTCAGTCCTATTGAACTTGTGACTCAGTTCAGCCAGGTCATCTTTAAATCCCCTCTTTCCTTACATTGTCCATTCTCTGCAACCTTGGGTTCAATCCATGATTGATATATGTTAAGTCCAGACCTAGAAAAAGGTATCCTATAGTAGGTGGTAAAAGTCCTACCCTCTTGTATCTATTACTTTGGTTCAAACCAACTGAGTTTAGATGTGACTAATTCCTTTTTGTATAGATAAGCCAAGTTCTGCCCAAGTGAGATGATTGCCATGCATATGATGGCTTAGTATCAGATGAATACTGGTGATATACTGCATTCCCTTCCTGAGACATCACATGTCCTGCAATAGAGCATCTTCTGCATCCTCTCATGCATCAGAACAATTTGGATGCCTATGTATTCACTTGATTCACTACTCACCTTCAATGCATGAACTGCCCCTAGCTCGGTTATGTCCCTACCTTCACATGGCAGACCCAATAATATGATCAGTCAACATACTATGTTGCAGTCTATCTCATTAGAGTTTCAGTCCATGTTCACACATGAACAGGTATCGGTGGGATACTAATTTGGTATGACAATAGAGGCTCATGTTTAGTTCCATATTTTATGGTGTTTGTCCTACATCTTAGAGCAGTCCCCTCTTTGATTTGTTCAGTCCAGGAATTACTTGCTCAGTCCTTAATATATGTGTTCAGTCCACTTTGGTTCCAATTGTTCAGCCCAGTTCTTCATACCTTTGTACCAGTTCAGATTGGGTATCAGCCTCGATATGATGGTTGTCCTACATCACAAAGGTATCAGTCCTATCTGTCTAATAGTTCAATCCTTGAACTAATGACATTCAGTCCTTGTTTGTATTTTGTTCAGTCCAGGATACTATCCAGTTCAGTCCCATACAGGACTATTCATTAGTTAAAAGGGTAAGGGATTTACTTATTAGTCTTGTTTCAGTTATTGTCATGTTAAGTGGTGTCTCGTATAGATATGCATACATGTGTAGCATCTATGTATATATTACACACACACACACACACACACATACATAATTTTTTTTTTACACACATACATATATATATATATATATTTTATATATATATATATATATATATATATATATATATATATATATATATATATATATATATATATATATATATTAATGTGTGTTTGAGAGGGTGCTTTGTGTTAGTGATGAGGGTGAACACACAAGTATGTGGCCTTCCCTTTGGGTTAAGGTTTCAAGTAGGCATATCCTATATTCATACATACATGGTAATGTTAGGCATAGGTTAGCTAAATTTGGGTATTTAGGAGGTACTAATTTGATATAGGTAAACTTGACCTAGAATTGACCTAGAGTCTTAATAACCAATAGATAGGCTCATTTGTACTCTCTAAACTGTAAATTGATTCTATTAATTTATAAATATGTTCATTGGACTTTTGACTCAACAATTGGCCTGTGCTAACAGCTCAGGACCGCAGGCAAGTATACCTTGCCGAACATATACAGTATTTACATTATTTTTCTCTCGCTATTGTATTCCTTTTCATATTGTCACATGATTTTCACATTGTGATTGGTGGCCTTGATTGTCTTACCTGTTCTAGATTACCTGTACGTATAGGATATTCGATATTACTTGTCTATTAGTCTTCTTCATGTTATCATGTCTTGTGGTAGAGTTGCCAGTTCTACACATTGTTCTTGACTTGACTATTCTTAACTGGAGTATCTTGTATTGTACTACAGTTGAGGCATACTATAGATTGGGAGTATCTTATATTGTACTACGACCTATAGCAGATTCTTCTACCTTGATATTAATAGATTGTCTTGACTTGCGATACTATAAATTGGGAGTATCTTGCATTGTACTACGGTTTATAGGTGTATTCTTGATCTTGCATTCCTTTAGGAGAGGAAATCGATACTACAATTGACTAATCTTGACTGGGAGTATCTTATATTGTGCTACAGTCGAAACCTACTATAGATTGGGAGTATCTCGCATTGTACTACAAGCTATGGGGGTTAATCGATTGATTGATAGCCAAGTCTAGTATTACATTTCCATATTTTAGATATCTTTCTGGCACCGTTCTTATCCTCCATACATGTTATTTACTGTCATATTAGTAGGCATGTTTTATGTATCTTGCTAGTCCTCTGAGGACCCGATGATCTCCTCAGGTTAGCCGCACTTGAGCCAGGTGGAGACATGCAATGTTGAGCCAGCATTCAGATCATGATATTGTTGCGTTGATGTTTAGAATAGTTGGTTTCAGTTGTATCATTCCTGTCTTATTTTATTCCGTCTACTGGTAGTGGATTTGTGTCCACCGGACGTGACTTGAACTACTTAAAATTCAGTTATATTATCCAGTCCTTTATTTCAGTGGTATTTATTGGATCTGGATGTGACTTTACTTTTCGTGAATGGCCCTCTATACCTAGGACTAAGCTTTTCCTGCACGCCAAAACGATTGACGTCACAGTTAGGCGAAATCCTCAGGAATACATGGTCGTCGACAGAAAACTCAAGAGGACGCCGATGAGAATCGGCCCAATGATGCTGGCGATCTTGGGCAACTCGAAGATGATCTCTGACTCTCCTGACCACCTCAACGGTCTAAGCAATCATTTCTGGACCGAGCATCTGCCTCTCTCCGACATCGTCCCATGCTAGCGGGGATCGGCACTTCCTACCATACAATGCCTCGAACGGTGCCATCTGGATACTAGCTTGGAAACTGTTGTTGTACGAGAACTCTACCAGGTGCAGGTGATCTTTTCACGAACCACCAAAGTCGAGTGTACAAGATCTCAACATGTCTTCCAAGGTTTGTATGGTACGCTCTGACTGACCATCTGTCTGTGGGTGATACGCTGAGCTGAACTGGAGGCGAGTCCCCAAACTCTCTTACAGGCTACGCCAAAAGTACGACATAAATCTGGAATCTCTGTCCGAGGTGATACTGACTGGTACACCGTGCAATCTGACAATCTGTCGGAGATACATCTCTGCTAGCTGAGCCGTCGACTGACCAACTCTGAACGGGAGAAAGTGAGCCACCTTCGTGAGCCTGACTATGACAACCCAAATAGCGTCTCTTCCTGCCGGGGATCTAGGCAATCCAGTCCCAAAATCTATGGTTATATGCTCCCATTTTTATTCTGGAATTGGCAATGGTTGAACTAGTCCAGCTGGTCTCTGATGTTAAGCCATAACTTGTTGGCAGACTAAACAACGAGAGACAAATCGGGCTATCTCCCTATTCATACCATTCCACCAAAAGTGCTGGCGGATATCACGGTACATCTTCGTGCCACCGGGATGAATGGAATACTGCGAACTGTGGGCCTCTGCCATGATCTCCTGTCTGATATCTCCACTGGGTACATAAAGACGCCTTCCATGCCTAAGTGTACCGTCTTCATAGATACATAACTCTGGTCTTCGTCCTGTCTCACACTCTGCTCTGAGTCGCTGAAGTTTAGAATCTGCTGACTGTGCCATTCGAATCCTCTCGACTATAGTGGACTGAACTTGCAAGCTGGCCATCAATGCCACACTGGAAGGGAGGACAACTTCTATACCCATCTTCTGAACATCGGCTAACAGCTCTGGTTGCGCTGTTAGGAAATAAACTTCGGCTCTCCTGCTCATTGCATCCGCAACAACATTGGCCTTCCCAGGATGATACTGTAAGTTGATATCATAATCCACAAGCAGCTCTAGCCATCTCCTCTGACGCATGTTGAGATCCTTCTGGGTGAACACATACTTCAGACTCTTGTGGTCGGTGAAAATCTCCATCCTATCTCCATACAAGTAGTGCCTCCAAAGCTTAAGTGCAAACACTACTGCTGCCAGCTCCAAGTCATGGGTTGGGTAAGTCCTCTCATGATCACGAAGTTGTCGTGACGCATAAGCTATTATCTTCCCATGCTGCATCAGAACACATCCTAAACCTCTGCCCGAAGCATTACAATACACTGAGAATCCTCCGATTCCATCTGGAAGCGTAAGAATAGGAGCCGTCATCAAGCCTCGCTTCAACCTCTCAAAAGAATCCTGGCACTCTGCTGTCCAAGCAAACTGCACATCCTTACGGGTCAACTGGGTCAATGGCACTGAAATTCGAGCAAAGTCTGAAATAAATCGCCGGTAGTAGCCGGCCAAGCCAAGAAAACTATAAATTTCTGCCACTGTGCTAGGTACTGGCCACGTTTCAATAGCCATGTTCTTCTGGGGATCAACTTCAACTCCTCCTCTGGTGATGATATGACCCAAGTACGAAATGCGATCGAGCCAGAACTCGTATTTACTGAACTTGGCATACAATTGGTGCTCTTTGAGAATCTGAAGAACCACACGGAGATGCTGCTCATGCTCCGCCTCACTCTTGCTATAGACTAGGATGTCGTCTAGGAACACGATCACGAACTGATCAAAATAAGGCATAAATATACGATTCATGAGGTCCATAAATACTCCTGGCACATTGGTTGCTCCAAATAGCATCACAAGGAACTCCCAATGCCTATATCTCGATCTAAAAGCTGTCTTCGGGATGTCCTGCTCTCTGACTCTGATCTGATGGTATCCTGACCGCAAGTTGATCTTCGAGAATACTGCTGCCCCCTTGAGTTGATCAAACAAGTCATCTATCCTCGGGAGAGGGTATCTGTTCTTGATTGTCACCGAGTTTAAGGTACGATAATCTACACATAATCTGGACGTACCATCCTTCTTTTTCACAAGAAGTATTGGGGCTCCCCAAGGCGATCCACTAGCACGAATGAGTCCCTTGGTTCTGAGTTCTTCAATCATCTTGTACAATATCTCTAGCTCTGACGGTGCCATCCTATAGACTCTCTCTGATACTGGGGCTGTCCCGGTAATCAAGTCGATGGTAAACTCGATCTCTCGCTCTGGCGGCATCCCTAGAAGCTCTTCTGGGAAAATATTTGGAAACTCTTCGACTATACGAGGTAACTGTACTACTGCTACTGCCATCCGCAACACTGGAGGAGAAGGTTCAACTTCGCCTCGGGAGAAGAAAAACTCCGGCTCGCCTGGAATGCCAAAAATAACCCTGCCAATGTGGCAGTCTATCCTAGCATACTGGTCCCTCAACCAATCCATCCCTAAGACCACATCATAATCGGCCATCGGGAATTCTATCAATCTAGCGGAGAATTCTCTACCGCTAATTACGATCCGACTCAAGGAAAATACTCTATCTACTCCCACAAGTCCGTTACCAGTAAGTATATTCAGCCTTACTGATAATGACTCGGGCTCCAGTCCTACCCGTGTCGCGAATCGTGAAGACATAAATGAATGCGATGCACCAGAGTCAAATAATACTGAAGCTGAAAAGGTGTTGACGAGAATAGTACCGGCCAATACCTCTCCTGGTGCTAATCCTTCTTCTTCCATGGTCAAGGCCAGCACTTGACCATGTCCTCTGGGTGCGGGTCCCCTCTGCTGAAAATTTCTATACCTGTTCTGGATCAGGGCTTGTGCTTGGGCATACTGCTGCGGTCTCTGCTGCTGGAATGCCTGGGCCTGCGTCGGCAACGGCCTCGGAAACGGGTACTGCAGCTGCTGCTGCTGCTGGACTGGTGCTGGTCCTCTAACTGAAGGACTAGAGAAGGCCGATGAACTCCCCCTGTTCGGGCAGTTCCCAACCCTGTGGTCCGGGGCACAACAAACCAAGCACAAACCCTATGCTCTGCGATATTCTGATACCACATGCCCTGGCTTCCCGCAGTGTACACATCCCACTACGGAAGACTGCTTCTGCTTCTGTTGTTGAGGGTGCGTCGGGATGGAATGCTGAACCGATGTCACTGAGGCCGCCCACCTCGGAGCTCCAATGGTCAAAGCCTTGGCTGTCGGGACTGGTGCCAATGACTGATTCATCTGGCCGTAAGACCGCTTTCGACCTCCGGTCCTATCCACGATCCTATGGGAGGTATACTAATGCCTCCGGGCTGCTCTCAACACTGTATCAAAAGTCTGATGCTCAAACTGCTCCACCGCCAATAAAATCTCTAGGTAGAGCCCCTGCTGGAACCGCTGGGCTCTATCGAACTCGGTCGCCACCAAGGTAGGAGCAAACCGACTAAGCCTGGAGAACTCGGCCGCATATCCATCGACCGTCCTGCCTATCTGCTTCAGATTGGTGAACCTTGTCTGTAGATCATACCGAGCTACAGCATCGAAGTACTTGGTCTGGAATCTTTCCCTGAATACTGTCCAGACAATAGGGGCCACTAATCCAACGGCCTGCGCCACCCACCAGATACGGGCAAGATCTAATAACTGCAGGCGCACCACGACCACCTTCTCGTTCTCTGGAGTCCTGGCTACTTCTAGAACCACCTCTGTGTCCTGAAGCCATGCATCTGTAGCGATCGCATCTTCACTGTCGTCGAAGAAAGGAGGGTTCAAGCGCTTGAAGCTGTTGGCCGTGCTATTACCCTGATGACCTCCTCTGGCCAAAGCGTCTGCCACCGCCTGGTGCAAGGCATCTCCTCGACGATCCTGGGAGGCTAATAGTGACCTGATGAGACCCACCAAAGTGCCATCATCAGGCTCTGCAGGCTGGACGGGCTGAACTGGTGGCTCTCCTCCAGTAGGCACGACTCTGGAGGCTACTCCTGAATGCTGGGCTTGATCTCCAGGTTGCTACTGGTCCGCAGGAGATGCTCCGCCTTACTGATCAGCAGGTCCAGGAACAATGCCGCTGAAGAAGACGACATAGGGAACAATAAGAAAGGACCAGGACAGATCAACGATACAAGCATGTGATCAGGTCAAGATTACAGGGATTCGGAAGATACGAGTAGAGATCAAGGACGAGTACTGATTGAGACATTTATTCGGTAATCCCTCACATATCTTGATTTATAAGACCTGCATGGGCCACCACTAAAATCATGTAACACCCCAGAACCAGAATACTGGAGAGCGGGGGTGTACATAGCCAGCTACGTATATTAAAGTGTAACCCACCTCGCTATACGGTCACGGCTGTCTAGATACATGAGGGTTTCACTACAAGCCAACAGTCTCCTATGGTCATGAACAAGCCTATTGTCTCAATCTCAAGCAAAAAATAATAGTTACAAGATGTCAGAGCACTAAATATATAATAGTAAGGCGTCCCATACATTACATATTGGATGATCATGAAGCCAGTCGTACAAAATGTTAAGACTAGCAAGAGTTAAGTCATACATGATCAACCCTAGGATCTGTCAATCATGTTACAGCCCGTAGGCAGACAGTAAATAAAGGTACAATACGAGCTAACACGTGCTCGCCGGCTAAATGCCTCAAAAGAATAATTTTTACAATAAAGTAGGAGGGCAAAAAGAAACCCACTCGTTGCCAGGGTTACGCCTGGTGGTCACCATCTGGCTGGAAGACAGGTGGATCCTCTGGTGCTGCTCCGATATCTGGCCACACAAAACCAGCTGGGTCAGACCCTAGAAAGAGTAAGTGCCACAAATGAGGCTTCACTTAGGAACTAAAACCAGCATATCACAGTAGAATATTAAAGATAAATAATAAATAAAGAACTGATAATAATAGAGATAACAACAGTAAACTGAGTACGAAGAAACCATTCAAGTAGCCAGGTCACAACCCTTAAACCAAATAAGGACCGGGGTTGCAGCCCTTCACCTGAATAGAAACCCGTCTAAAATACTATTGGTACAGTGAAGACAATAAACGAAGAGATGACACAGAACTGCTCCGGGAGCCAGGTTACAACCCTTAAACCAAACAAGGACCGGGGTTGTAACCCTTTGCCTGAACAAAACTGGACCCCTGATCTTTATTGCTAAGGCCAGTATAAATAATCATGGTATTAAGGTAAGGTAAAACATGATGAACATGGCATAGGGTTGAAATAAGACAATAAACGAAGAGAGGACACAGAACTGCTCTGGGAGCCAGGTTACAACCCTTAAACCAAACAAGGACCGGGGTTGTAACCCTTCGCCTGAACAGAACTGGACCCCGAATCGTTATTGCTAAGGCAAGCATCAATAATCATGTCATGTCACAATCTTGTACAGAATCAGGATAAGATTAAGCTGGAATAAACTCCATCCAATCAATCACGGCCAATCAAGAGTATGGCTTGATACTTTTAACTAACTAGGGTTATATAGGCCTAGTTACTAGCAAGATGCAATGAGATTATCCCAACAGCCACAAGCCCTGCAGACCATCCGGTTATCCAGGTCGAATGTCCGTTTATGAAGAATTCAACACGTGACTGTGTGCAGGAAATGTGCCCTACTCGTCGATAGGCAACAAGTCCACTTGAGCGTCCAGATAACGGGATTGCCAATAGCTGGAAAATCTCTTCATGACTACTGGATTATTCTAGTTATTAGCCTTAGTTGAATTCAGTAGGTACCCCTGACCGTGGTATTCAGGGGTCCCTGTCCTAGACATGATTCAAGACAAGCCTGGTTTATTTGTAAAAGCACAATCGTCCACGATATCAAAAGGAGGATTACTAGCATGTCGAGATAGTCGTCGCAACGGTCTTTCAGATTATATGTCATGTTTACTTGTCAAGAGTGCGTCACGACGGGCCACTATCATGTTCTATTCTTGCATTATAATAAATAAGAAAACTTGCATAAAATAGCTAATAACATACTCTTGAAGCCAAGAAAAAGATCTACTACTTTCATGTTGGGAGTTGGAAGAAATTTTGGCCACAAATTGGCCAAATAGGACATAAAATAACCAAAAACAGCCAAAATAGGCACTATGCGGTACTATTCAGCACTATGCGGCACCCCCATATGCGGCTCGGACATTAGACGGCACTATACAGCACTCCCATATATGGTTCGGACACTATGCGATACTATACGGCACTATGCAGCACTCCCATATACGGTTCAGATACTATGCAGCACTATACGGCACTATCTAGCACCCTCATATGCGGCTCGGATACTATGCGGCACTCTCATATGCGGCTGGGATACTATGCGGCACTATGCGATACTATACAGCACTTCCATATGCGGCTCGGATACTATACAGCACTATACGGCACTATGCAGCACCCTCATATGCGGCTTGGATACTATGCAGCACTATGCGGCACTCCCATATACGGCTCGGACACTATGCGGCACTATACGGCACTCCCATATACGGCTCGGATACTATACGGCACTATACGACACTCCCATATACGGCTCGAATACTATGCAGCACTATGCGGCACTATGCAGCACCCTCATATGCTGCTTGGATACTATGCAGCACTATACGGCACTCCCATATACGGCTCGGACACTATGCGGCACTATGCGGCACTCCCATATACGGCTCGGATACTATACAGCACTATACGGCACTATGTAGCACCCTCATATGCGGCTCGGATACTATGCAGCACTATGCGATACTCCCATATACGGCTCGGACACTATGCAGCACTATTCATCGTCCCTGCCAGAATCAGCACAGATGAACATAGAAATGGCCAAAAATACTTTTGGCCAAAACTTCTTCAAAATAAGTCAAAATCTAACTTTTCAAAGGTCTATTTTGGGTAAAATCGAATTCTCTACAACATGGAACAATCAAAATATAAAAATAATAAAGTTTAATAGATCAAAACCCAAGAAAACTGAAAATAATATAAACTTAGATCTACAAGAAAATATCCATCAAAATAAAAAATTCCAAGTTCTAAAGTATCTTAGAATCTCGCGAGAAAGACAATAGAACAACAAAAATGGAGTTTTTCCATGAAGCAAATTGCACTTGCCTAAGCTTCTTTTGGTAGGTGGAGAAGTTAAGAGGAAGAAGATGAAGAAATAAATGAAGAGTAAAGATGAGAGAGAAAGGGGGTTGGGTTTTAAATGATGATGGTGGTAGTAGGTAGGGATTTTTTTTTGGTTCATGATGAACCCAAAGGCAAACCAAACCAAGCTAAGCCGAACCAAGCTAAGCCATAACCAATGAAATGCCAAAATAACCATGCCAATGCAACATGCTAAAAATAAAATTATGACTAGCTAACCATGACTAATAAAAATACGGACCCAAAATATGTACACATATATGAAAATATGTAACACGAATTTCGAGGGTGACAAAAGCAGCATTCAAGACCTATTCTGAAGTCAATGATGGACAAGAAGTTCATATGGGAAATGAAGGACATTCAACGGTCGTGGGAACAGGTGATATAAAAATCCAATTCACTTCCGGGAAGAAAGTAACTCTGACTAACGTACTTCACGTCCCGGATATGAGTAGGAAACTCGTCAGTGGAGTCATGTTGGGTAAACCAGGAATAAAATCTGTCTTTGAGTCGGACAAATTAATTATCACCCGTAATGGTGTATTTGTTGGAAAGGGATATACCAATGAGGGTCTGATCAAACTTTGTATCATTGAAAATAGTATCAATAAAGTTTCTACTTCTGTTTACATGATTGAGTCCTCTACTTTATGGCATAGTAGATTAGCGCATATAGGTATTAGCACTATGAAAAGATTAATTAAATCTGGACTAATTTCATGCAATTCTGAAGACTTAGATAAGTGTAAAATTTGTACAAAATCCAAAATGATTAAAAAAACATTTTCACAGTGTTGAGCGTAATACCAACCTACTAGATTTAGTTCACTCTGATTTATGTGAATTTAATGGCACATTATCTCGAGGAGGTAATAAATACTTTATTACCTTCATTGATGATTGCTCTAGATTTACATATATATATTTATTAAAGCATAAAGATGAAGCCTTTAATGCTTTTAAAATATACAAATCAGAGGTTAAAAATCAACTTGGTAGAAACATTAAAATACTTTTAAGTGATAGGGGTGGTGAATATTTTTCTTTTGAATTTAATACCTTCTGTGAAGAAAACGGTATTGATCATGAATGTTCTGCACCACGGACACCTCAATAGAACTGACTAACCGAAAGAAAAAATAGAACATATTAAGAAATAATAAATGCAATGCTAATGCATTCTGAATTATCATTTAGTTTGTGGGGAGAAGTTTTACTTACTGCATGTCATATAATGAACCGAATTCCTTTGAAGAAAACTGGTATTTCACCATATGAGATATGGAAAGGCCGTAAGCCTAATATCAGTTATTTTAGATTGTGGGAGTGCATAGCTTATTACAAAAACATGGATCCTAAAAGGACCAAATTAGGTCCTCGTGGAATCAAAAGTACTTTTGTAGGTTATGCTGCGAATAGTAAGGCATATAGACTTTTAAACTTAGAGTCTAACATTATTGTCGAATCCAGAGATATGGAATTTTTCGAGAACCTTATTACTAAGAATAAAGATTCTGAGATTCCTGCTAATGAAGAGTCTCGTGAGGAGAGCTCTTCACGGTTAGTTGAAAAATAATCCGAGCTTCGGATCAGCAAGAGAGTTCGAAAGGCTAAGTATCTAGGACCTGACGAAATAGATTCTCAACTTATTTCCTTTTACTTAGTTGAAGAAAATACAGAAAAATTTATTCGAAAGATTCCTATCATTCTTCAGGTGGAGGATGATCATAAAACTTTTAAAGAAGCAATAGCTTCGCGGGACTCATCTTTTTGGAAACATGCTATCCAAGATAAGATGGATTCGATAATATCTAACCACACTTGGAAAATTGTCGATCTGCCCAAAGGGTCAAGACCTATTGGATGTAAGTGGGTGTTCAGGAGAAAGTATCATAGTGATGGTACTTTAAACACCTACAAGTCTAGACTAGTAGCCAAAGGATTTCGACAAAGAGAAGGAATTGATTATTTTGACACATATACACCAGTAGCAAGAACGACTACAATTAGAATATTATTTGCATTAGCTTCATTGCATCATCTTAATGTTCATCAGATGGATGTCAAAATGGCATTCTTAAATGGAGATCTCGATGAGGAGATTTACATAGAGCAACCGAAAGGGTTCGTGCTCCCGGGAAATGAACAAAAGGTATGCAAACTTGTTAAATCCTTGTACAGATTAAAACAAGTACCAAAGCAGTGGCATCAAAAATTTGACTCAGTCATAATTTCTAATGGCTTTGTTCACAATGTTTGTGATAAGTGTTTATACACTAAAGTATATGGAAATATTGTGATATTTCTTTGTCTCTACGTTGATGATATGTTGATCATTAGCAACGAGATGAGTGAAATTACAGAAACGAAAAGGTTTCTAACTTCCACATTCAAGATGAAAGATCTCGGAATAGTTGACACTATTTTGGGGATCAAAGTAATACAAAACAGTGGGGGTTTTGAACTTACGCAGTCGCACTATGTTGAAAAAGTGCTAGACAAGTTCAAACACCTAAAGTTCAAAGAAGTGAACACTCCATTTGATCCAAGTGTTAAACTAGAAAAGAATTCTGGAAGAGCCGTCGCTCAATTAGAATACGCAAGTGCTATTGGATGTCTTATGTATTTAATGCAATGCACAAGACCTGATATAGCATTTACAGTTAGTAAAATGAGTAGATTTACTAGCAACCCTAATAATGAGCATTGGAAGGCTATCAGAAGAATTTTTGGTTATCTTTTGAAAACCAAGAATCTTGGATTACAATATGGTAGATTTTTTGCCGTATTAGAAGGATATACCGACGCTAGTTGGATATCAAGTGTCGGGGATAACAAATATACGACAGGTTGGGTATTTACGCTTGCCGGAGGGGCAGTTTCTTGGAAGAGTAAGAAACAAATATGCATTACCCATTCGACCATGGAGTCAGAGTTTGTGGCTCTAGCTTCTGCAGGACAAGAAGCTGAGTGGTTGAGGGATCTTCTATTAGAAGTTCCGCTGGCTAAAGACAATGTATCAAAAGTGTCAATACATTGTGATAGTCAAGCTACTCTAGCAAGAGCCTACAACGAAGTGTATAATGGAAAGTCTAGACATATAAGTCTAAGACATACCTACGTAAGGAAATTGATCAAAGATGGAATTATTTCTCTTACGTATGTGCGTACCAGCTATAACTTAGCTGATCCCTTTACTAAACCACTAGCTAGGGATTTAGTAAAGTCTACCTCGAGAGGCACTACTAAAATCTGTCAATTCAGCGACGCGTAAAGACGTCACTAAAAAGGAAAATTACGTCGCTAATTACTATTAGCGACGTCATTAGCGACGTTTTCAAGTAGTCGGGATTAACCTAGTCGTTAAACAAGGAAACGTCGCCATACGTCGCTATTGCGACGAGCTTTAGCGACGTGTCAACGTCGCTAATATAGCGACTGCCAGCGACATAAAATATCATAATATACCGACGTAAACTAGCGACGTTGAGCGACTCTCTCTCGCATCGATGCTGACCTGGCATGAAAGCGATATGGCGACGTTCTGCGACTTTCCTACGTCGCTACGTTATCGACGTTTACCGACGATCAGCGATGATTTTACTTACAGTTAGCGACGTAATTAGCGATGTTTCTTTCGTCGCTGACCGTCGGTAATCGTCGCTGAACGTCGCTAATATTAAAAAAAAAAAAAAAATACAGCATTTGCAGTATTCCCTGCAGCATTTCCTGCAGCATTTGCAGCATCCCCCACACCATTTGTTACAGCAACAACGGTGTGTATCACGAACACAGTATCAAATAACACAGATACACACAATCACGAACACGTTTGAAACACAATCTCATCAATCAACACAGATATATGAAAATTTGTAACAATAATGTCCAACATAATGGTCCGCAACTTAACTGCCAAGTATGGGAAGGAATGGCTCAGAACACAATCCAAAATTCATTCTAGCATACATTAGTGTGAATCATCTATGTTCTGTACATATGGTGTAGTATATGTTCTTATCGTATGTAGTATCTGAAGAATGTAACAGAATCAAGATGAACTCACATAATGTAATACTAAGACGTCATCTACTACTATATAAGATATAGTGATAGGTTGTCGTATCATCATTGCCGAAGTCGGAGAATAGTCAACTTTATCTACAGCTACATAGTTTCTGCCTTGCCAGTCGAATGGCTGCAGGGACTATGTCCTGATCACCATGTCATACCGTAGATTAATGCAAATGGAGCTGGAGCCAAAATACAGAAACCAAAATATTATATCCACCTCAAGTGTAGAGTCGGAGGAGAAGATCTTTTCTACCCTCTCCCTCCCTCACGCTATCAACGTTACAACTTTTTCACCTTAAGTTCTGATCAAGTATTTTCCTTCTCCTCTCCTCCACCATGGCTCTGAACCTATCTGCTCCTCCCTACTTCCCTTCTTCTTATGATATCCAACTTCTCGGAGTCATCGGAGAAGGAGTCGAATGAGTCAGCGGTGATAGCAGATGATTGCAAGATAGGGAGCGAAAAGACAGGCGAAGAAGAGGACGATACGAGTCGAATGGGGGATTCGAGTGACAATATAGGCACCGAGAAGTCGGATAGCGTCACAGATGAGGAGGCTCGAGTATGACCCGCGTCAGAGGAGGAGAGGAAACCAGTAGCGCGGCGACGAGTACGAGTCAGAGCTCCGGGCCGGCAAAGAGGACCCGTTCCCATTTCGACTCTGCAGCCAGCGAGAAGTTGAAGAAGCCGGGCACGCTGAGCAGCCCGTTATACCTTGATGAGGACGATCCGGAAGACAATGCTGATTCAGTTTTGCCTTCTCCTCTCCTCCACCATGGCTATGGACCCATCTGCTCCTCCCTACTTCTCTTCTTCTTATTTGACTCTCTCAGCCACATATGATATCCAGCTCAAGTGTAGAGTCGGAGGAGAAGAAGTGGACATGAAGAAGAGGGGGAAGCAGCACAGCCGACGGCATGACCCGGAGGAAGTACAGAGGTTTTCTTTAACATACGTAGGAGAACTATAAGGATATATCTTTTCACAACATATCACCTTGTCAAAGACCCTTAATATGACAACCATGTTACCACGGTGTCGGAAAACTAACATGTCATAATTTTATAAGCCGTGTGTTTTGACATAATCCTCCAACCGGATTTTAGTTCTATGTAATAATGCAAGATTACGACATAGGAGGAAAGAGTTGGAAGGATTATGTAAAAATACATGGCTTAGAAAATTATGACATGTTAGTCTTCCGACATCGCGGTAACATGGTTGTCACATAAGGGTCTTTGACAAGATGACATATTGTGAAAAGATATATCCTTATAGTTCTCATACGTATGTTGAAGAAAACCTCTGTACTTTCTCCGGGTCATGCCGCCGGCTGTACTGCTTCCCCTCCTCTTCATGTCCACTTCTTCTCCCCCGACTCTACACTTGAGCTGGATATCATATGTGGCTGAGAGAGTCAAATAAGAAGAAGGGAAGTAAGGAGGAGCAGATGGGTCCATAGCCATGGTGGAGGAGAGGAGAAGGCAAAACTGAATCAACATTGTCTTCCAGATCGTCCTCATCAAGGTATAACGGGCTGCTCAGCGTGTCCAGCTTCTTCAACTTCTCGCTGGCTACAGAGTCAAAATGGGAACGGGTCCTCTTTGTCGGCCCGGAGCTCCGACTCGCACTCGTCGCCGTGCTACTGGTTTCCTCTCCTCCTCCGACGCGGGTCATAAGAAAAGAAATTTTGTACCTCTTCTTCACATAAACATCATTGTCGCCTTGTACTCAAGCCTCCTCATCTGTGACGCTATCCGACTTCTCTGTGCCTTGGATAGCGTTACAGATGAGGAGGCTCGAGTACAAGGCGGCAATGATGTTTATGTGAAGAAGAGGTACGAAATTTCTTTTCTTATGACCCGCGTCAGAGGAGGAGAGGAAACCAGTAGCGCGGCGACGAGTGCGAGTCAGAGCTCCGGGCCGGCAAAGAGGACCCGTTCCCATTTTGACTCTGCAGCCAGCGAGAAGTTGAAGAAGCTGGGCATGCTGAGCAGCCCGTTATGCCTTGATGAGGACGATCCGGAAGACAATACTGATTCAGTTTTGCCTTCCTTGGATGGTATTGATTCTGTAGATCCGTGTATAAAAGAGGAAGAGATTGGGAGTAGAGTGGACCCGGAGGAAAATGAGAGATTGGAAGCTGGGTCAATATCCAAGAAGCGAAAGAGAGTCGAGGATTCTGATAGGTTGTCGTATCATCATTGCCGAGGGATGAGGGTCAAAGGACAGTCAACTTTATCTATGACTACATAGTTTCTGCCTCGCCAGTCGAATGGCTACAGGAACTATGTCCTGATCACCATGTCGTACCGTAGATTAATGCAAATGGAGCTAGAGCCAAAATACAGAAACCAAAATACAAAATATAGAAACCAAAATACAAAATACAGAAACCAAAATACAAAATACAAAAACCAAAATACAAAATACAGAAACCAAAATACAAAATATAGAAACCAAAATACAAAATACAGAAACCAAAATACAAAATATAGAATCCAAAATAGGACCCTCTGTGAGAACGGATGGCTCAGAACATAACCCAACCGGAGAGGATATTCTGAGAGATCTATCTGAGAGGGACCTATACTCTGAGAGATCACCTTTACAAGAATTATATCAGTAGTAGGATCGAGTGTTGGAGGAGATATTATCAAAGTATACGTCCTACTCAGATGGGTCTCTCACCGTTACTATTTTTTCCTGACAGCATGGATGTGCTCCGTCCACAGATTCTTGCTCCGAGCCAAAACTTTGTCCCGGAGCTCAAGTGGACATCCTTTGTGTAGAGCTCGAGTGAGATGTTCTTGACAGCATGGTGGTCTCCTTTGTTAAAGTTTCTGGGCTCGTCCCACAACCAATGTGGGATGAGCACGGATACTTTAACAAAGGAGGCCACCATGCTGTCAGGAACCTCTCACTCGAGCTCTACACCAAAGATGTCCACTTGATCTCCGGGACAAAGTTTTGGCTCGGATCAAGAATCTGTGGACGGAGCACATCCACCATGCTGTCAGGAAAAAATAGTAACGGTGAGAGACCAATCTGAGTAGGACGTATACTTTGATAATATCTCCTCCAACACTCGATCCCACTACTGATATAATTCTTGTAAAGGTGATCTCTCAGAGTATACATCCCTCTCAGATGGATCTCTCAGAGTATCCTCTCCGGTTGGGTTGTCGTATCATCATTGCCGAGAGATGAGGGTCGGAGGACAGTCGACTTTATCTACGGATACATAGTTTCTGCCTCGCCAGTCGAATGGCTGCAGGGACTATGTCCTGATCACCATGTCGTAGTCCAATATAATTTAGAGATTGACACAGTTCTAATTCATATATGTAGTCCAATACAAATAGTCTAATACAAAAATAACCCAATACCAATAGTCCAATACAAATAAGTACTAATAGCTAATGAGAACCACGCTGCTCACGCAAACGCTCAGTGATACGTTCACACATCCACCTCGAAAAAGCTAGATTTTGGCACGAGGAGAGATATCGTCCCTTGCAAGGACTGCATGAAGAGAACTCTCGGTCTCACTAGCTACCGGTGCTGGATGAATAGAACTCCCCGGTCTCACTAGCAACCGGTGCCACTTCCTCCTTAACTGTAGGAGGAGCCACCTCAGCATTCATTGTTTCCCTCAAACGACGTGCCGCTCCTCGGGTCATGGGTGCCATCTGGTAAGCAAGCTAATATAATTGTAACATAAGCAAGCTAACTAAAGGAACCATCATGTAATTTGAGTACATTTTCGAAAGCAGATAAAGTACAATAAATTCGTTTTTTTGCCAAGTAGCAGAACGGATGGCTCAGAACACAACCCTAAAATTCATTCTAGCATACATTAGTGTGAATCATCTATGTTATGTACATATGGTGTAGTATATGTTCTTATCGTATGTAGTATCTGAAGAATGTAACAGAATCAAGATGAACTCACATAATGTAATACTAAGACGTCATCTACTACTATATATATAAGATATAGTGATAGGTTGTCGTATCATCATTGCCGAGGGATGAAGGTCGGAGGACAGTCAACTTTATCTTCGGCTACATAGTTTTCTGCCTCGCCAGTCGAATGGCTGCAGGGACTATGTCCTGATCACGATGTCATACCGTAGATTTAGGATTTAAAATATGGTATGAATAGAAAGTCTAATTATCCCATATTTCAGTAATATCTGTGAGCTAAATCATACTCAACTGTCGAGAATACTTAGGAGAAAACTCATTCACAGGATTAGTATATCCATCCTTCGTGACATAGCTGAAATTTTATAGGGCTCGATAATAATTATTAGTCAATTTATTCATCATTTCAAAACCCTGAAAATGCCCAAAAAAACTCCCAGTATCAGTAAATAGGGCTCGAACCCTAAATTAGAATTCGAATCCACCCAAAACATCAAATTGACAGTTGATATACCCCAAAAATAAGTTTTTTCAGTATATAGGTGTCACACTGTGAATCTCGTGTCCACACAGTAGGACACGACGTGTCCAAACCAACAAAATAGGTGTCACACGAACTAGAAGCGAGTCCACGCTCTCGTGTCCCCCGCAACGAGTCCACTGTCAGTCTCGTGTCCCCCGCAGCGAGTCCACGCTCTCGTGGACATCAAATTGACAGTTGATATGCCCAAAAAATGAGATTTTTCAGTATATAGGAGTCACACTATGAATCTCGTGTCCACACAGTGGGACACAACGTGTCCAAACCAACAAAATAGGTGTCCACGCTCTCGTGTCCCCCGCAACGAGCCCACTGTCAGTCTCGTGTCCCCCGCAGCGAGTCCACGCTCTCGTGGACACGAACTAGAAGCGAGAGAGAGAGAGCTTGAAGACGAGGAGAAAGTGGGGAGGAGCTACCAGAGGAAGGAGGAGGAGGAGAAGGAGGAGCTACCTGAGGAAGGAGGAGGGAGATCGCCGGAGGAGCGCCGCGGAGGAGGAGGGAAATCGCCGGAGGAGCGTCGCGGAGAAGGAGCGCGCCCAAATTTGGGGGGAAAAAATTTGTGAAATGATCGAAATGGAAACCCTCGCTGGCTATATGAAACGTTTAGCGACGTCCGCCTCGGACGTCGCTAAACGTCGCTGATATATAATAAATAGCGACGCAACTTAAAATGCGTCGCTAAACGTCGCTATATCAGCGACGCGTACCGACGAACTTGCGACGCACTACCCCATTGAACAAAATGAAGACGCTAGACGTCGCTATTAGTCGTTGTTGGCGACAAACAGCGACGTCTTTTGTTGACGTCGCTAAAACCCCAAACATTAGCGACGAAATTTCACAGAGTCGCTAAATACGTCGCTGGTTTGACTTATTTTGGTAGTGAGGTATGGGATTGAAACTCCTTGAGTAAGAGTTCCAACAACAGTGGCAACCCAATCTAATGTTAAGAAAACCTTAACCTTAGATTCAATGGGTAACAACAAACTGTTGATTTGGATGTATACGACATGATAATGTCGACTGTTGCAATTTGAGGGTTGAGTTTAAAAAACTCTTAATGAAGTTCAGTAATGTTGACATGTATCTGTAAAGCAACAGAGATACTGAAAGAACTTCACCTATGTGAATTTAGAGATGGTGCCGTCTCAGTAAGATCTGGAGTTTATCTTATAAAAATTCACGAGACAGGATCAGCACATGGGCATTAATAGTGCTAAGCAAGAGATGTAGGCGAAGAATTACAAAAGAATGTGTGTAAGGTAACACCAATTTTATCACAAGGAATAACTGGTTCAAAGTCCAGCTACCAGAGATTCCGATAAAATCTTGTGTTGCATCTACTAAGGTTAGGTTCAAATCGAAAGATACCTAACTGTATTAACATTCTTTAAGTGATGTATTCTGGAATTCTTTTCCATCATTTATGGAACAAGTGGGGGATTGTTGAAAATTCCATTTATTGTTCATAAAAGATGAAAAGGAAAGAGAAGGGACTTTAGTCCCACATCGGAAAGAGAGAAAGGTTTGAGAGTGCTTAAATAGGTATGTGCACTCATGAGGAGTGTGCAACAACCAAAGGGTTGCTAGTGGGTGACCATTGGTTGTTGTTTTATCTTCTTCATGAAAATGTAGCCGGTGTTGCCACCGGCAACACCGGCTCCGGCTCCGGCTCGGACTCGGACGTAGAGGTGATAGTGGCGCATTGTAGACGCACTTGTGCACTTAGGCAATGAATGTTGTTTCGGAAGGGTCGCGACTTCACGAAACAACACGAATTCATTTATATATACTACAGATCTCTGAGTCTAAAATACACAAAATCTGAGTATTCATTCTCGCTTTCTTCTCTCTTCCAAAGTTTTTCCAGAAAGGTGTTCTTCCCTACGCCGGTGTCTCACAACGTCTGGTGAACCTCCGGCAGAAGACTGTTTTATCCTGGGTGTTCTGGCGTGCTGACTCCAAGACGTTACCGGAGTGCCCGAAACACTTTAAGGAAAGTGCTGCTAAATGCACGATTCAAACTTCGACGACATTTTTAACTTCGCAGAACTCGTCAGTGAAGTACAATCAATTTCTAACATGAATCTACTTACTTAAAAATAAATCAACCTCTACCTATAAATTCTAAAATTTGGATAAAACTTAGTACTTCAAATTCTTAATTTATATAAGGCTACAGTTACATAAAAAAATTCTTTATACTATTATTATTTTCGGATTTTCGGATTTTTTTTCAAAAAAAAGTTGCTCCAAAGCTTTTAAATCATATTAATTTTTTAGAAATATGAATAAAAATTCGTAGTACTTAGTCATCATAGACCTATAGAGAATTTTCTTGGAACATAAGTTGAGTGTCATTAATTAAAATAATCAAGAAGCTACATGAAAAAAACTTCTGCACTATCTATATTATTATTAAAATCGTTTCTAAGATGGTTGTCTTAGCATTCGTTTGTTTCTCCGTAACTATATTTTTTCAATTCTTTCTTCGCGAAATTTGAATAACAAATTAAACATGTATCAACATTTGTAACAAAATAAAAACAAATATTTTGCACACACACAACGCATGTCATCAAGTCTAATTTTCTTTGTCATCAAGTCTATGTTTGCATTTACTTTTGTATAGATAAATATCCATTTAAAATTTCAAGATCTTATTCAAGATCAGGTTAACAAAGGTCAACATGGATTGTTAATCGTATCTACTTTTAATAAAATTATCTAAGGTTACTGGAGTCTTGTAAGAATAAAATTTTCAACAAAAATAGTATTTTGGCCATATTGTTAAATTCAAATATGTGTCTTATATATATTTCCTACCCTAACTAGCTACACTCACATAACACATAGTGCCGTTTGGTATCATTTTTATTTTTATTTTTTGTTTAAAGAAATAAAAAAAATCTATTTTTTTTACAGAAGAATATTTGTTAAAGTGTATTTAGATTTTTTTTGTTTTTGTTTTTGAGAAATAAAACAACTTTTTAAACTAGTGAAAATGAAAAAAAAAAAAAAATGTTTACCATGCTTTCACTAACAAAAAGAAAAAAAATAAAGAAATTTGGGATACAGATGGTATGTTATATTTGTTTACCAAAACTAACTAAATAAATAAATGTATACTTTTATTGTTTATCAAATATTATGTTTTATAAAAAATAAGGATTAGATGTGTCAAAAATGTTTATTGTTTATAAAAGATCGAAAAAGATAATTTTCAAAAACAACAGATAATCTTAAGAAAACAATTGATTGTTAACCGTTATGGTTGGTAAACATTAACATCATACCTTCATAATTAAATACCATCAGCTATCAGCATCTAGATAACTTATATTGTAAGTCATGAATTATTATATGCTAACTACCAAAATATTACTGCCCACATAAAATCCCTCTCATATCTTCATTAGATTTGAAATGACAAACCGAACTCACAATTGGAGTCCGTTTCATCCTTTCCTTTCTTCTCCCATTTGGAAATAATGAAAACGAAAAAAAAAAAAAAAAGTTTACCATGCTTTCACTAAAATAAGATGAAAGAAAAATAAATAATTTTGGGATACTACCAAAAATAAATATTTTTATACTTTAATTGTTTATCAAAAATATTTGTTTTCATAATAAAGATAACGATTAGAAATGTCGGACATATTTATTGTTTATAAAAAAATAAGAAAATAAAATTAAAAACAACAAACAAAAAACAGATGATCTTAATGATCTTAAAAAATACAATTGATTGTTTTTTTTTTTTTTTTTTTTTTTTTTTGAAGAGAAAGGACGCATTCTTTATTACTCACTCAGAGCAGTCTCAATAGCAAGATTACAATCATCCTCCAGTAAAGTGATAATAAAATCTGGAGGTTCGGAAAAATTAGAAATATCAAAGTTATTGACAGCAAAAGAAGCTAATGAATGAGCAACTTTGTTGCAGAGTCTTCTCGCGAAGATGAAAGAGAGTTGTTGGGGCAGAGAAGCAATCTGCTCATATATGGAAAATAGAAGATCACGCATACGCCAAGGTAACAGCTCAGTCTCACCGTTCATAATCCTGATTGCCGTTAAAGAGTCGCTCTCAATGGATATAGCGTCCGTACTAACCCCACGCGCAAGCAAAACACCATGAAGGATAGCATATAATTCAGCCCATAAACTACGATCATCCCCAAAGAAATGAGTCATTGACCAGGTCTTTCCTGAGATAAACTTTCCATTCGCGTTCCTGGCTACAGCTGCTACAGCCAATGCATTAGAGGATGTAGCACCATCTACATTAATTTTGACCACGCCCCTCCTCGGAGCCTGCCATCTGGCAACAGAAATGGCAACGTTACGCAGGGTCTGGATACCATCCAATCTGCTAACTTCTTTACTAGAATAGCTTGAATGAAGGTTATGTGCTTGATTGATGATCTGCACAGCATTGGGAGGGATATTTCGGAAAATACAAGCACATCTAGATTTCCAAATGCTCCATAGGACATAGGCTCCTATTGAGAAGGCCTCAAGAGCGTTGGAGTCCTGTAGCCAATTACCGAGAAGAGAAATGATGTCCATATGATCTTCAACTCTCAAACCCAGAGGGCAACCAAACCATACATTCTTCGCCAGATTACAATGCAAAAAAAGATGATTCACATCTTCAGTCTGTGATAAGCATATCGGGCATGCTGGGTTCATACTCGAGACTCTTTTATTAATGTTTGAAAGCAGTGGTAATGCATTTCTAAGTAATCTCCAAATAAATATTTGAACTCTAGGTGATAGAGTTTTAAGAGTCCATAGATGTTTCCATACCTTGTTATCCAGGGTTGTAGCAGAGCTGCTAGGGACACTTCGTCGAATTGATTCATAGAGGGATTTCGATGAAAATATGCCGTTCCTAGCACCGGTCCAAATCAGAGTATCATCTCCACCCTCTCCAGTAAGATTGATAGCTAAAATTGCTTGCGCCTCAAGCGGAGAAAAGATAGAGTTAATTAGGATGGCGTTCCAGGAACCAGTGATGGGATCAAAGAGGTCACGCACCCATTTCACTCCAGGCGGGAGGGTAATATTTGAGGTAATTCTGACCTGGGAAGGTTCGGGATCCATGGGTCCTCGATAATATCGACCCAACCGCCCTTTATCTTCCACAGCAACTTATCAAACATGAAGCTTCTAGCCTGTAGAATACTCGCCCAAGTCGGAGAAGCACGCCTGGATCGCTTGGCTGACCATAATGAGCTATTCTGTAGATACACACCACGAAGAAGGCGAGCCCACAGCTGGTGAGGTTGATGAAGAAATCTCCAGAGGAGCTTCCCAATCAGCGATTCATTGACCCACTCCAAATTCCTAAACCCCAAACCACCAAGCATTCGAGGCTGGACAATTTTGTCCCAAGCTATAAAATTCATCTTGCGCTCCGAACTGTCATGACCCCACCAAAACGCACGCTGCTGTTTGGATAGGAAATCAGTGATTGTACGAGGGATTTTATGGGTAGCCATATAATAAATAGGTAATGAGCCGAGAGTGGATTTGATCAGCGTAGATCTACCAGCTTGAGAGAGGAGCCTGGCCTTCCAACCTTTAAGACGAGCACCACACTTATTGATTAGCGAGGAATAAGAGGATGTTCTGTTCTTTGGTAGAAGAAGTCCATGGCCTAAGTATTTGTCATTGGCCTTCATGTTGTCAAGAAGAAGCAGCTGCGCTAAATCCTTCCGCTCACTGCTGGTGACATTTTTGCTGAATAGTATACTCGATTTACTATAATTGATTTGCTGGCCAGACCAACCAGCGAATGATTGGAGCAACTCTTTCGTGAGCAGTAGAGAGGTTGGATTAGCCTGTCCAAATATGAGAATATCATCCGCGAACAAAAGGTGGGAGATGGATGGCGTGTACCTGTTGATACGAATACCATTGAATAGGGTGTTCCGTTCAGCTCGATAAATTAGACGAGATAGGACATCAGCACAAATAATGAAAATATATGGAGAAAGAGGGCATCCCTGTCTGATGCCCCTCATCGGTCGGAAATAACCATGAGGGATTCCATTAACCAGTATTGAGAAGGAGGAAGAGGTGATACAACTCATAATCAAATTGTTTGTCTTCCCTCTGACTCCAATACCGGATAGAACATCTCTGATGAAGGCCCATGAAAGTCTATCATACGCCTTAGACATATCAATTTTCAGTGCAAATGCATTCTTGCTCTTGGGAAAACTCTTCATGGCGTGAAGTACCTCTTGTGCGATGATAACATTGTCCGTAATTTGTCTGCCTGGAATAAATGCATTCTGGTTGTGAGAGATGATTTTATCCATGAGAGGCCGGAGTCGATTAGCGAGGATTTTAGAAATAATCTTATAGGGGACGTTGCAGAGCGCAATCGGCCGAAAATCAGTTGGAATAGTAGGAGATTGGGTCTTTGGAATGAGAGTAATATTAGTATGATTCATATGATGTGGCATAGTCTCATCTATGAAAAATTGTCTTACCATTGCACCAGTATCTTTGCCAACGATACTCCAGTTTTTTGAAAGAAAATAGCCGGATAACCGTCAGGGCCCGGGGCCTTAAGAGGACCAAAGCCCATAATTGTATGTTGGATCTCCTCATCCTTCGGCACCGATCCAATGGATAGATTTTCATCATCTGTGACTCCTTTGCAGCAGAGATCCTCCACTTGATCGAATGGAATAGACTCATCAACGGAGAACAGCTCTTTGAAATGCCCACAATCGCAGCTACGATACAGTCTTGATTCGTCGACCACGATCCATCAGGAAGCTGGAGAAGACGGATTTCATTCTTCCTCTTTCGCTGCGTAGCTTTCAGGTGAAAGTACTTATTGTTTTTATCCCCCAGATTGATCCATTGGCAACGGGATCTCTGTTGCCAATAGGATTCCTCAAGCAGTAACAGATCATTTAGCTCTTTACAAATGTTTCTTTCCTCCACCAGTGACTCTTCAGTGGTTGGAGTAGCTTGAATGGAGATGAGTTGTTTTTGTAACTTCTCTAATCGCTCACGGAAATTGCCCATAGATTCACGGCTCCATTTACGAAGCAGAGGAAGAGTGTAATGAAGCTTTTTATGAAGAGAATTCCCGGCCTCTTTGTCCGCCTGTAGCCAAATAGATTGAAAACTCTCTTTGAAAGAGTTGTTAGCAAGCCAAAATGATTCAAATCTAATTGGTCCTTCTTTTAAGGGAAATAGCATTATCAGAGTTTAGAAGAATGGGGGCATGATCGCTATTAACGCGCGGGAGAGTCGACACAGTCGCATGAGGATGCAGACTACACCACCCCGCATCTGCTAAAGCACGGTCAAGTCTCTCCTTGATGTGTTGTTCAGGCCGTCTTGAGTTCGTCCATGTGAAGGCCGGCCGATGAAACCAAGATCCAGCAAACCACAATGATCTACCATAAGTTTGAACGGACGAACATCACGAGCATTGAACACTCTGCCTCCTTCTTTATCAGAAGGTTTAAGAATTTTGTTGAAGTCCCCAATACAGCACCATGGTTCAGAGAAGCCATCAGAGAGATTTTTGATGAAGGACCATAGCTTGACTCTGTCGTGTTTCTTCGGACATCCATAAATCACAATAACTTCCATGCAGGATGAGTTGGAGTAGCATCGATAGACAAAATAATGATATTGTTCGAAGAAAATGACACCGAGGCTATAATACTATCATCCCATCCCAACCATAGCCCCCCCGAGTGACCTTACGGGGGAACAGAGAAGTAATTAATGAACCCAGAGAAGGAAGAATAAGAGAAGTATGATGAGGGGAGAGAGAGTTTCAGAAATGAAAAAGATAGAGGGGCGGGTGGCGGAGAGGAATGATCTGAGGGTGGCAACTGTCGAGACATTCCTCAGACCTCGACAGTTCCAAGCTAGAACTTTCATTGATCAAGCGACTGCCTATTCGCAGTCGCATTGATATAAGACTGGAGTCTGAGGGCTTGCTGGGGATGGCTACTTTCTTCCTGGCTCTGGGTTCATCTGGGTAAGAATTTGGCCGCTTCTCAAGAACGCTGGATATTAATCTCTGTGTCTGTTGTAGAGGGCGCTGCCTAGCCATTCGTTTCCATGAAGATTTCCGATGATTGGTTGGTCGTGTGACGTAACCAATATTTGATGCCGATGGGTTAACTTCAAACTCAGCGTCGTGGGGCGGAGAAAATGTTTCCTCTGGTAAATCGATAATAGGGGCGGATGCTTGTTTGGTATCAGGCGAATCAATAATCATAAAACTGGACGGTAAACAAGCACTTCGTTCTTTACTGATAATTTCCTCCTCACAAGGAGAGGGGATAAGCTTCTCCATCTCCCTGAAGAGTTTGTGTGGTATCTGAAAGATATTTGAGAGTTCAGGAAGCAATGTACTATTAATCCCATACTGCTTAACCCCAATAGCAGGTTCTGACTCATGAAGTATTGGCATAAGGGTATCTCCCCGAGTGATATCTCTGCTTTTATCCCCCTCGGCCTGACAATACCCAACTCTTTTGTGAGGAGGGATGTAAACTTCGATCTGCCCTTCTTGATTTGAAACAGATGTATTAAGGGAGAACTATCTGAGGTGGGTGTATGGTGTTCGGGTCGATCTGGGTTTGAAACAGGAGATGGGTGGGAAGTCTGTTGGCGAGGATGAGAATGAGTTTGTTGGGAAGTGTCTGGGATACGACGGCGATTGGTTGCTCGTTGAATGTCAGCGAGAAAATCCTTTCTCTGATTCTAGGTTTCAGCAGTTCTTCAATACGTGATTTTTCCTCAGAGGACCAGTCGTCACCAATTAACGAAGAAAAGGAATCCCTCTCGCTGCACGCGGAAAAAGAGTGTCCCACCCTGGCGCAGAGAGACACAACCGAGGAAGACGCTCGTACTTGACTTTAATTTGGCCGATCGCTGATCCGTCAATGGAAGTGGATATAGACTTCTTCAGCGGTTTGGTGATATCAACAAGAATTTTGATTCGGGCAAACGTAGTCCACTGTAACTCGTCCTCCTATGAACAGCTTCTAGGAGCACCCAGGGCTTCGGCAATCCGTGTGACCGCTGTCCTATTCAAAAATTTGGGAGGGATTTATGGAGTTGCACCCAAAAATCGGCGAAGCGGAACTGGTATTCTTCAGGTAATTTGCTTGGATCACATCTCTCAAGAGCAAGAAGGTCATCATTGATACTCCAAGGGGCGTCCAATAATACTCTGTTCACGGTCTCAATACTGTCCAGACGCACAAGATATGTCCCCGCTTCTGCATCCAGATCGAAGACAAGTAGTGATGAGGGAGTTTTCCAAAGTTTCTCCAAGATCATTGCAAGAATAGGTCTTGTAAATCTGCGCGAAGAAAAAGGTTTGACGGCCACGGTAAGAGCCCAGTGCTGAGGAACGCGCTATCCCTGGAAGACAAAGCAACCGAATCCGCCGGCCCTTGCATAGAGAATAAAGAAGCCATCTTTTCCACGACATCTCTGTAGGATGCCATGTCGACAAATCGCCAAAACAGAGCGCTATCACTCCAAAAGTTGAGGGAGAGGGGGGAGGGGGGGATGGTTGGGTAAATATGATGGGGGATTAGGTGGGAGGAGATGGGGTGGCGGGGAGATCAGTAACCCGAGGCGAGGAGGAAGAGGAGGATGATGATCAGATGCGAGGATGGGCAAGCCATCGGACCAGGAATGGGATTGATCGGCGCAAACCAGAGGGGAGTCGAAAAAACCCTAGGGCTTGGGAAGGAGCGCTCAGCGGTAAAAAAACCCTTAAATACAATTGATTGTTAACTGTTATGGTTGGTAAACATTAACATCGTACCGTCATAATTAAATATAATCAGCTATCAGCATCTAGATAACTTATATTGTAAGTCATTATTATATGGTTTTTCTAAGAGCACCATCCTTTTTGCTAGGGGCTAGTCCAAAAATGTTTTAAAATATTACAAGTTTATCATCAATTTTTTTACTTGGGACTACCCCAAGCAAAGGTATAAATACCAACTTTTGTTTTCTTTTTCTCTCTCTCCCTCTACTTTTTTCTTTTCTCCCTCAACTCTTTTCTTCTCTCCCTCAACTCTAGGTCAAAGAATTTAACCCCAAGTTTTTTTTTCAACCTATATTTTTTCAAATTTTTCTCTCAACTCTAGGTCATTGAATTTTATCCCAAATTTTTTTCTCAACTCTAGGTCATTGACTTCTCTCATTTATTAGTAAGTCATCGAATTAATATATGTTTAATATTTTAAACATGAATTTCACATATAAAAAGTTGAATTATGTGTTTAATGTAGAAAAATATTGAACATGGAACAACCAGGATCATCAAATGTTGTATACTCTCTTTCCCGCCACGTCCGAAGAATACTTTGATGTATTGGAAGCCCTCTTGGTAACTAAATTTTAACTTTTCATCGGGTAAAAAATCGGGTTGTGACATAGAGGACTGTCACCTCTCTGGCAGTCCCGATCATAGATTAGGACTGCCAGAGAGGTGGCAGTCCTTCAGATATGTAGGACTGCCTGGGCCTGACAGTCCTACATATGAGAAGGACTGCCACCTCTCTGGCAGTCCTAATCTATGAAACCTATTTGCTTTATGATGTTGTCTAATTGTATTAACTTTTAAGTTCTATTGTAGGACTTGAGATCTTTCGATTTTGCGGTACCTGCTCCAATTGCAGTCAATGTAGTCCATTTATTCTGGATCGATCTTTGTTTTGAATCAAGCGAGGGTGCGGTACATTGGTGTCTAGAAGTTGGACGGAAAAACAACATAGTTCTAGTGATATCCAGATCGGTCCGAAATCGTCCGATATGACAAACTGTGGTGGTTGGCTGTGAAAGAGGTGGTGTGTTCAGAACGCACAAGAAAAACACAGTTATCCAAAGTAAAGTTCCAAAAAAAATGTTGGAACAAGAAAATATGGTTGTCTATTCACGATACATATTAGAAACGAAGAAGAATGGAAATGGACAGTAGAAGTAAAAAATTAGAACCCACAACCATGAGATTGCAGAGACACTATTGGGTCATCCGTATGTCGGACGGTTGAACAATACGGAGAAGAAGATAGTCGAATACTTGTCCACCTCCGGAGTTGCACCGAGACAATATATTCCGTCATACGACATGAAGATGAGAAGAACAAGTCTACAATGAAGTCAATATACAACGCCCTATCTTCTTCGAACGTTGTCCGGACGAAATCAAGAATGACGATGCAAGAAGTGCTCAAGTTGCTTGTCGATAATCATTATGTTGAGTTCCATAGAAGACATCCCCAGAGTAATGAAGTAATTTCAATCTTTTGGGCTCGTCCCGATTGCACAAATTTGGCCAGGTCTTTTGTCGACGTGTTAGTCCTTGATTGCACGTACAAGACCAATAAGTTCAAGATGCCTCTCTTTCATGTTGTCGGGTTCACCTCTACTTGAAAAATATTTCCAGTGGCATTTTGCTTCATGAAGAGTGAGAAACTTGAAGACTACACATGGGCGTTGGAGAAACTGAAAACACTTTATACCAGTCATACAGAGCCGTCAGTTTCTGTTACCGACAGAGAGTATGTCCTAATTAATGCTATTCGTATTGTTTTTTCCTCAAGAGGATACATTGCTATGCACTTGGCATGTCAATCGTAATATTCAAGCCCAATGTAAGTTGAAGTTTCGGAAGGAGGATAGAAAAATTGACATACAATTTTTTGACGAATTCTACAATGATTGAAATTGTGTGTGGCGAGCCTCTACGATTGCCAGTTACGACACCGCATGGTACTTGTTAAAGCAAAAGTGGGAGACGAGGAAGCCGACATGCATTTCTTACATCAAAGATACATGGCTTGAACCGCACAAAGAATAATTCGTCTTAGCATGGTCGAATGTGGTGAAGCATTACGGCACGACAACTACCAACCGTATCGAAGGAGCACACTCTTTATTGAAGAAGCACCTAAAATTATCTCTTGGCAACTTTGTCTCTGTTTGGCAAGCTATACATTTATTAGTAGACCAGACGGTGAATGAAATTAAGGCATCATTTGAGATGAGTTTGAATATAGTCAAGCATGAGCATAGAAAGGAAGTACTCTTAGATAGTTACATGTGCGTGCTATCTCACAAGGTGTTGGCATTAATAGTTGATGAGATTGAAAGGTCAAAGTTTGTCGGGTTTAATCCCGAGGTTTGCGGGTGTGTATATCGACATACACTGGGCCTCCCTTGTGCACATCAGATTAATGAATATCGCCGTGAATCCATTTCTATTCCAGTAGATGCTGTCGATCAATGTTGAAGGAAATTGTCTATGATGCCCCTAGTGAAGACGGACGATGATTTCTTCTCTTTGCCACAAGTGAAACTTCTCCACGCAACATGGTGTGCCTCAGTAGGAGCGGAACGGATGTCCATTGAGCTTAAAATCCAAGAAATTGCATGTCCGATTACTACTAGAATGCATGAGCCGTCCATTGTTTCCAATCCTAAAGGCATGCCTCAAACAAGATTGACTAGTTCACAGAAGAGAAGGATGGAGTTGACTAAGAGAGATCTATCGTCCTTTGAGCATGTTGAACGAAGCTTACAGCAACCTCCGCCTGCACGGAAGGGCAAGCTTGCCGTTCGCCGAAAAATGGAGAAAATGGACCTCCCAAGAGAATATATCGTTGCAAGCCAAACAACGAGTTTGTATATTGACAAATTTCAACCTGAGCTTCGTAGTTACATTTGGTCTATTGTCGATGTCCCCGGTGATGGCCATTGAGGATTTCATGTGCTTGCAAGACATCTTGGTTATGATAACAAAGATGGATGGAGACGGGTGAGGCAGGAACTGTACGAGGAGTTAGAGACTCGTCTTCCATTCTACTCCCGTATCATAAGCGAAGAAACTGATTTACATTAGGACTGCCACGGGCCTGGCAGTCCTACTGTATTCAACCCGAACGGCCAAAAACGACATGCTCGTTTGCCGTGTTCTAGGGTTAGGGTTTCAAGATAAAATGTGGGTTTATTGTGTTCGAAAATTTCTTTCATGAACCATAAAGAGATTCTAAACCTAATTTATCAAAAAAATTTAGAGAATTAAAAATATTCTAGGGTTTTGAATAGAATGTACAAAATTTTTGAAGAAATTAGGGAAGAACGAACCTAGATTCCGGTTGCTTTGACTTGCGTGTCATGTCTTCGAATATACGAATGTTGTGGAAGAAATCTTGGTGGGGAAATTGGGAGTGGAGTGGTGGAGTAAAAAAAATTAGAGTTTTGGGAGAGGGAGAGGGAGAGGGAGAGAACTCTTTTTTTCTTTTTGAGGAGAGAGAGTGTAGAATGAGTAATGAGAAGAAATGAAGGGTTTGGGGGGTTGGGCTGCCCTCTAGCAAAATTTGGGTGTCCCCTAGCAAATTCTCCACCTTCTTGAGCTGCCTCCAAATAAGGGTTGTCCCCTAGCAAAAATAGTGGTGCCCTTAGAAAAAACCTTATTATATACCAACAACCAAAATATTGGTACAAACCGCCCACATAAAACCCCACTCACATCTAGTACTCATAAGAAAGGTCAAAAAGGACACCATCCGTGTGGCATTTTTAAAGTTCCTAGTAAATTCAATATTGTTGAAAAATAGCTTAAATGTTTAAATATATTTAAATCAAAATTTGTTATATATGTTTATATTTATATTTTAGTTATAATTTGTTATAAATTTATTTATATTTATATTTTAATTATAATTTATTATAAATATATGTGAATAGAAAAGATGATTTCAATTATGGAAAGAAAAAGATTCGATTTTTTAATTAAATAGTACAAGATTTAATACAGAGTTAATTTTTGAACGATTTTCAAGCCACATCATATTAATAAGAGAGTTGCACAACAACAATAATGCGCTTATGGAATGGTACAAACCTGCTACTAGGGCTGTGCACAATTAAGTCAAATCGACCAAATTGAACCAAGCCAAACCGAACCGATTGGTTTTAAACCGAACCGATGGTTCGGTTGGTTTGGTTCGACTTCAATTTTTTCAAAACCGACCAGTTCGATTCGGTTCACGGTTTGGTTATGCCAAAAACCGTCTAAACCGAACCGAACCGAACCAAATCCTTGTTAAATAATTAGGGTTGGCCGGTTGGATATGGTTCAATGGGTTGTATTATACATGTTTGGTTCATTTATTCACATCACAGCCATTTATCAAGTTAAAGTTGAAAGAGCTCTCTCTCTCTCTCTCTATAGTCTCAAAGTGGAGTACTGGCGGCTCCTATTCTTTTCTAATTGCTCATGTGCACATGAAAGGGGCTTTTGGTTGAATGTATATAATATTTTTATGTATAATTGGCATTTTTCTCCACCTGCAAAGCGCAAGTTGAATTGAAGCTGCTAAATTGTATTTATTGTTGCAAAGTGGAAGTTGACCGAGGTTTCACAAAAAAAAAACATACAGTCCATTTTTTTATGTGATCAAAACCGACCAAGTCGAACCGATCCAAACCGAACCAAGTTGGTCGATTTTGAAACCGAACCGACCATTTGGTTGGTTTGGTTCGGTTTTGTTTATTTTCAAACCGATTAACTTCGGTTCGACTTCGGTTGGGACCAAATAGGTCGACCACCGACCGATGCACACCCCTACCTGCTACTAAGGTCCTAATGACAAACCGAACCCACAATTGGACTCTGTTTGATCTTCCTTTATTCTCCCATTTGGAAATAAATGCTAAACTTGACAGACCAAATTGAAGCTCAAAATAGACGTACCTTCCCACAATAACTAACCTAATTAGTTGGACCAGGTGTGTATATATATATGTCTTCCACTATATAATGCGATTTGAAAACGGCTCACAAATGAGCCGTCTAATCAGCCATTTAATGTATTAAAAAACTAAATAATTGTCTAAATATTCCATTAATTATTAAAAAATAAATAAAATATTTAACTATCTAATATGATTTATTTATAACTAAATAATTTTAACTCAAGTAGTAAGGCAGAAGATATTTTTCTTGGTTACTTGAAGTTCAATTCCTAAGAATGACACTCTTTTATAATAAATTTCTATATTATATATATATATATATATATATATATATATATATATATATATATATATATATATATATATATATATAATATATATATATATATATATATATCTTTGGCATTATGTTCGGCTAACACCCTGAAGTAATGGAGCTTCGTCTTCTTGACACCCTATGGCATGTTGTAGTAGACACTAATATCACCACCAGGGTCGGCTCGGAGTATTTTAATGTCCAGGACGAAATTTAAAATGATGCCCTTGCTCGGATATATTGAAAACAAAGTGTTAAATTTTTTTTTTTGGAGAAGATTCATTGTTTCATTATCATGAGCACATTTTACATTTAGGGTATCGTTAAAATATCGTTTCTGTTGAAAAAAATAGAACCATAGAAATTTAAATAGAAGCGCCTTGATCACGTTTAAACACAATATCATAAAATATTCTACAAAATCAATAAAAACTCCTAGACACAAACTATTACACCATTTTTCATATAATTGAATAATCAAACACCATACAACTCAAGTTCGACTAAACAACATCTAAAAACTAAATCAATGTAAATATCAAATTGGCTTTTGTGTAATGGTTAATTAAAACAATAAAATTGACATCTTTGTAGTGAACATTTTGATATTCCCGAGGCATAATTTTCAATGGAAAACAGAGAAACGAAACAGTTGTCTCAATAGTAACAACATTTCGTAGCAACACTTCAAAGAATGTGCACTACAGAGATCCTTGGAGGATTCTGGGTAACAAAAATTTAAAGAGATTTCATTACAACAACAAACAAAAGTAGAGCTTCTTTTAGGAAGGTACAAATCGAGTTACTAGCAGCAGCAGCGACGAAAGCCCACAAGAAGCATCTGATTAGATCAGAGAAGAAGAGAAGGAAAGAAGAAAGAGAAATGCTGCTTCGCTGGGGTGATAAGATCACCGTTGCTCAAAGCAAGATTCGCCTATATACGATCCGCTTCCAGGAACCAGCAAGTTCTGTTAAACTTCTGGAACGCTCGTCAGTCAATATTTGAGACTTGAACGGGCTTCCTGGACTTTACGGACTCCTTTTAACTCTCTTCTTGGTGCATCTTTCAAAGGAGGCCAAAGGGATCTATTTATAGAGTGGAGTGAGACTTCACCTCTTCTCCTATCCGATGTGGGACTAAAATACCAATACTCAAAAAATAGAGTTTGATATTTTAGATCATCCCACAATCAGCATAGAAGTGTGCCAGTTCACGCCTACCTCCCGAACACTCCCGTGCATGCACGAGACATCCTGGAGTCCGTGTCCGAATCCGAATCCGCACAACAAAAATCAACTTACATCTTTGTTGGAATTAATCCTTTTTTCTTCTAGAAAAATACTCCCATATGACACACACTTGTGCCCCACCACACCTCATGTGCACACCTCAACACAAGCAATGCATTATATTGAGATACTTACCATTTGGTGTAGCCGATGTGGGACTATCTTTCCTAGTCCAAAGGCAAACCATAAACAATCCTCCACATATCTTAATATATAGATTGAGCGTTCCCCACAGTGACTGCCCATCATGCATTAGGAGAGATGTCGCTACGACTTGAATCTTCTCCGCATAGGTTAAATAACAGCATGATATAAGAATGGACTAAGCCTTGAATTCTGTACCATAACTGCAATTCTTTCTACTCACATAATGACATCAACTGTGCTTCTGGCTGCACATTAAAGGTCTTGTGCCAGCCTAATTTCAGTATATAATTTTTGGCGTCTACAAGTTTACCCTCAAGAGACAGCCTGATATCTCTGTCTATACACTATAGGTGAGTTTATAAAGAGTCATGGCATGAAGTATTGTGCTTCCTTGCGGTGCTACCACTACAACAAAAAGACCTATTAATGACGCTTGATAAGTGGATTTCATGACGGCTGATAAAGAAGCGTCATCAAAGTTCGAAATACCTTTTTTCTATGACGGTTTAGGCTAATTTTGGGCTTTTTATAATGTTTATAAAACAAAGTGTTATTAATAATTTAGGGCGGTGGCAAACTTGTAATATTTTTTAAGTTTAATTGTTGGCAAAATTCTTGCTATAGCCCGCCTCTTCCCCAAAACATTCTGGTCTTCTCCTTCTCCTCCTTTCTTCTCCCTCCTCTCCCCTAACTACAAAACCCTAATTCTAGATCCAAAATCTTCGAGGAGGGCCTCACGCTCCTCGTCGCCCTCCAGGACAAGCTCGAGGCCGTTGCGTACGCGATCGACAAGAACGCGAAGGAGGAGCGTTAGGGTTCTGCTCGTCCTCTTCTTCGCGCTCTCCCTCTCCTTCCTCTTCCCCTCAACCGCCTCACCTGCACCTCCTGCCTCTCCCTCGCCGGATGCGGGCCCTTCCCCGCCCTCGTCTCCGGATCTGACCCGACCCTCCCCCTCAACCGCCCCCTCTGCTCCTCCTGTGCTCCCGACGGCCCCCCTCGTCCGCCTCCTCCTCCTCCTGTCTCTCCTCCGATTTTAGTTTTTTTTCTTCCTTCCAAGAAGCTTCAATTCTATTTCCATTCTTAGCATCACATAGAGAGAGGGATTCTTTCTATATATAGAAAGATTCAGTGCAAGAGGAGAGAAGAGAGCACTAGCTTGAGAGGAAGACCATGAAGAGGAAGAGGAGGAGTCAGCTTCTTCCAAGAGACCCAAAATTCCTGGGATCGCGAGGTTCCTTTCTTTTTCTTCTTCTTTTGATTTTGATTACTATTTGTATCGGGAAGTTTCGAGAAGTTTGTAGTGATGCTTTTTTTTGGATGGTCTGTTCTAATGCAGTGTGATAGTGGAAGCACTCAAAGTGGATAGCCTCCAGAGGCTTTGTTCTTCTCTGGAGCCTCTGCTCCACCGAATTGTAAGTAGATTCTTCTTTCAAATATTTTCAATCTATGGAACATATCAAAGAAAAGAAAGGGATTAATCTTTACAGAGAAATTCATGGTCTGGGAAGAGACCCATTACTGGGGACATCATTGTCAATCTTTGGATCATGACGAAGAATCCATATTTTGTTTCACCCACCAAAACTCGTCTCGATGTTCGCCATTCCACTCAAAGGGTTGCCACGTATAAATACAAAAAACTATCACTTATAGGTTTCTTTTTTATTATAAGAAACATATGAAATAAGAAATTGGACTACTTTAGTACATACAAAGTTTGGATTTCTTTCTTCTTTCCTTTCCCGTAAAATATCCGAAAGAAAGAGAGTATTTGTATTTTTGGTCCTTCTAGTTCTTGAATTCAACTAGCTTGGCAATCAATACTATGCTTATACGCCTGTTAGTTTCACAAGAATGGGTTTCAGTATTGTTCTTCTGAGTTGTGGATTGAGGGGAGTTGGATTAGTTTCACAAGAATAATGCCTTTATTAATTTGAATCAACAATCGAAGTCACTATACACAATTAAGATTAAAATTAACATAAATTCCATTCACATGCATAAATGAATTGGCTTGAGGGCATAGTAACACTTAGTTGGGTTATAGCTTAAAAATCTTTATCTTTCTAAGATCTCACGACTTATATCACCATCAGGTTCTTTTTTATTTCTGAAACTAGTAAAGTTTCATGAAGGGAAACTTCAAATAATGTATGAACCTCTCATTGTCATCTATTGTAAACAAGAACAACTGACCGCGGGAAACACTAAGGTTTTCTAGGGTTTTCATTAAGTAGTGCTTTGGTCTTGGAAAATTATATGTTTTGTTATATCTTCTAATTAAATGAAGATGCTACTTGGACAAACTCCTACAGGTCCAAGATTTTTCATTATAGTACATGATTGTGTAATTTAATCATTTTTCTCAAGTCACTGGGGCATGTTCCAGAGGTTATGTTTCTAATTTCTTCTATTTGTGAAAAAGACGGGAGTTCTGATTTAACTTTTGAGCTGGATCTTACGTGATTCCTTGTTTTATTTGCACTTAGGCTATAGCTTGTGTGTTTCTTAGAGGCTACTTACTGTTGCCTATTTCATATACCAGGTCATATTGAGAGGAGATTTATTGAGGTTCCACTTGGGGCTACATGGGCTGAAGCAACAATGCGGACGTCTGGATTTGATACTGCCAGGAGATTTTTCATTGATACCCTTCAGGTACCACTTGATATGTACCCACCTTGAGAAAACTATGTTTTAATTTTATTTGTACGCAGCTGAAGCTGCAAACTCTTAATGCTATTGGTTAAGCAAAGCTGGTTAAGTTTAGCACACCTAATGTTTGCTATACAGATTTGTCCTTTGAAGAGGCCTGTTAAATGGGAGGCTGTTACGACATTTTCATCTCCCTCACTGAAAAGTTTCACATTTCCTGTACAAGGTGGCCTGACTATGGAATTGGCTATTGCTCAGTTCTGGTCTAGCAGAATTGGTAGCCATGAAGCCAGTATTGTTGAATTTGAGGTAATTATTGCATGCTGAGGTCTTTAGATATTATTGTTGCTCATCTATTTTTTTCATTGGTGCAAGCCCTAAGTTTTGTTGTGCGTTAACCTATGCATGGTCACCACTACAAAAAAGAGAGTGAAACAACATGGATTTGAGAAAATGTTGAAGTGATACTTTGGGAGAGGGACCAAGTCTATTGCTGAAACTGATGCTATGAATCTTGCTTATAGCTTTAAATTTGAATTCAATAATATTTTTGTTAGTTCCATGGAGTGAAACTAAATGTTCTTATTTATCCCCTCTACTATACCTATCTACATTCGGCACCATCATCTGATATGAGGATCCAACATCTTATGATACTCATATTTGTTTGGACTTTGGAGGCAATTAGGTGAAAGTGGAACTGCAAGTCAATTTGTACTTGCACTGGTTGTTTTCTTTTAATTTAATCGAAATTAATACTAGTAATTAGTCATTTGAAGCTCTTACAATCAAAGTTGTGTTGGAATATTTGGTTTGAGGGACTCAGTATAGTTTGCTTGTTCTGGTTCAAGCTTTTTACAAAGCCTTTTAGAGCATGCTATGTTTGAGTTATGTAGGGCTTTTTACTCCTTTCTCTTGATATTTCATGATTAGATTTGATTTTTAGGCCTGACAATTATATGGACTGATTTGGTTGTCTTCTCTTTTCTTAAGATTATTTTACTGGTGTTTCGGCTGTCATTGATCTTTCATGATTATTGGTTATGTGGCCAAGTTTTGATGTGGACAATTTTGGTAGTTGTAAATATATATATGTATTTAGATGTTCTATTTTGAGAATGTAATGAAGATGTTGATATGTACTCTATTTTGAGAAATGTAATAAAGATGGTGATATATAATGTTAATTTGATTTTTAGGCCTGACAATTATATGGACTGATTTGGATATGCTAATTTGAATAGTATAAAGTGTTATAAATGTGCTGCATTGAGCCTATACATATTATCTATTCATGACGTTTTAAAATTGTTCTGAATTGTGCACTATATATTAACTATTCATAACGTTTTTATATAAACTATTCATGATGGTTTCTTTATGACGCTTTTAAAAAACATTTATAACACCCGTTTTCATAACGGTTGCTTTGAAAAAAAAGCGTCATGGTTTGTCATTAATGACGATTTTTAGCCGTCATTAAAAGGGTTTTTTGTTGTAGTGTACGCTGGTATGACATGGCCTAAAGCCGAGGTTTTACCCCACCTGGGTACCTCAACGTAGTGTCATACTATTGTAGCATGAGGTCACAAGCCTCTTTGTTGTGCCCACTACAAAAATATGCTAAATTAGCGACGTACGTTAGTGACGGAATGAAATTACGTCGCTAGATATGTTATATAGCGACTCCTTTCTATATACATCGCAAAACGTCGCTGAATAGCGACGGCCAGCGACATTAGATAGATTACGTCGCTGAATAGCGACGTTCAGCGACATATTATTAAAATGTCGCCATATATTAAAATGTTTGCGACGTTTAGCGACGTCTACTCTTGACGTCGCTAAAGTTTTTACTTAGGACATGCTGCTTCCTTTTTTCCCTCACTCGAAAATTTGAAATTTCGAGCTCTCTTCCCCTCGGCGACAAATTCCCCCCCCCCCCCCCCGGCGACTCCCTCCCCCCCGGCGACTCCCTGTACCCCCGGCGACCCCTACCCCCCCGTCGAGCTCCTCCTCCTCGAGCTCCTCCTCCCCCAATCCGAGCTACTCCTCCTCTTCCTCAGGTAAACCCTAATCTAACTCCTCTCCCTCTTCCTCTTTCTCCTCCTCCTACGGACACACACACACACACGGGCACACACACACACACACACGGATACACGGACACACACACAAACACAGACACAGTATAAAATGGGTGAAGGGCTAAAGTTTTAATGAATAGAAAATATATTGATAATAAATACGTTCTTTTGTGTATAAGAATGAAATGAATATGATGAGAAGGGAAAGAGTTGTGATTGAACTCATGAATGTTTAAAAAGGACATGAGAGGGAGAGAGAGCTAAGGAGGATAGTGATGATAATGTATATAGTATTTGAGAAATAAGAGAGATGCATTGAACAATACGAGTAATTACAAGGGAATCGAGATAGAGAGTTAGATGATATAAATCAAAATTTCGTGTTGGTCTTGTGTGTGAATGTTTATCAACATTGTCTTGTAAAATTTTTTGGAATGAAATAGTTTACACTATAAAGAAGAAATTATTAACAGGGACGGGGATAAAAAATCTACTCCCAAAAGTGTTAATGGGGCGGGTTACGGGGACGGGGACGGGGAGTACATTGTTAAACGGGGACGGGGATGGGGATAAAAATTTAAACCCGATCGGGGATGAAGTACATTGTTAGATCATTAGCTAGTATTAGAGAGAGAATTATTGTAATTGCCAAGTGTAGGTAAGGATTGGGTATCTCAAGATACTAAGTTATAAGGTAAATATAGCTACACATATATGTGTGTGTGTGTGTGTGTGTGTGTGTGTGTGTGTGTAGAGTTGAGAGTAATTGATTAGTGTGTGATACTAAATGTATATGGGGATATAGATATTAGTGTGTGTATGCATTAGCTATAGGTTTGTGTAGTGTTTGAGAGTGTGTAAGTGTGTGTAATATTAAGGTATATATATATATATATATTTTTTAAGGTATATATATATATATATATATATATATATATATATATATATATATATATATATATATATATATACATAATTGTTACCTTTATATATATATATATATATATATATATATATATATATATATATATATATATATATAATAAGGTAACAATTATGTGTGTCTATGTGAGTATAGTAGAGTGGTGTGTGAGTGTGTAGTATAGGCTTGAGTATGTGTCCAGAGGGTGTTCAGTCGAGTGTCAGTCAATCTAGTATACTATTTATTTACCTCTATATCATACTAGGAGACTTATTTAGTACTAGTTGTGGTTGTAATTAGTTGATATTATATTCAAGTCTTGTCAATAATGTCTTTGACTTTGTCATGGGGTTTTAGATATCGGTTGTAGGTGACATTATATATATATGGTCTGACGATATCGAAACGAATCTAGTGTGTCTGAATGAGATATCGGTAGTAGGTGACATTATATTCATGGGATCTTTGACTTTGTCATGGGGTCTTAGATATCGGTTGTAGGTGATATTATTTTCAAGTCTTGAAAATTGATATTAAGACAATTTTTAACTTGACCCTGGCGATATCGAAACGAATCTAGTGTGTCTGAATGAGATTGGCATCAGTAAGAATCGATAGCGTATGTGTACATGTTGGATGCACAAGAACTTATGTGCGATATAGCATTATTAGTAACTATTCGCTACTAATGTGTCACTACCACTTTTCTAGCTTGAGGGTATTTTGGTTATTTTTAAAAAATTTGGAATTATTTGGGAATTATTAGTATTAATTATAATTATTGGAATTTTATGTAATTTTTAGTATAATTGATTTGGTGCTATTATTAACTTTGACTCAGGGTGACTTAGGAGACTGTCCTAGAAGCTAACCTAGGTCATGACCACTTGGTTAGGTTATGAAAGCCTAGCTTGACCTAAGTTAGTGTTTTCAACTCATTAGAATTTATTTGGGGAAATTAGGATTTGATTTAAATAGAAAATGGCTTGTGGTTTCACAAGTCATGACTTATGACTTAAGCCCATAGAGGCCCAACCCAACACCATGTAACCTAGCCCTAGCCCAACCCACTTGGCCGGCCACACCTAGCTTAGGGATTCCCCCACCTATTTAATCCCTCCTAGAATTTAGGGCTAGCCTCCTTTAAGAAATTTCTCAAGTTTTAGAAAGAGATAAGTCTCCATCTTCATTAATCCATAGAAATTCCTATTTAATTTCTTTTCCATCCAAACCAATTACATTAGGTTCTAATTCATCTGTTCTTGTTGTTTATGGAAGATTATTTCAGAGTTTGGACAATTTAGAGAAGTTTGGCTATCAAGAGGAACACTCCTCTTTGGAATTCTTTTGAGGATTTGACACCTATAGGTAACTCCTTCAAAACCTATTGTAATTGCTATTATTATTGTATTTTAGCCTAGGTCTAGGTGTCCCCTAGCTAACCCTAGATTTCTGTAGGATTTCGTGTCCTATTCGTGTCCCATTTGGACACGTATTAGTCCAATATACCCACTGTTTGACGAAATGCCCCAAAGGGGATTTCGATCTGATTTTAGGAAAACTTTTGAATAGAAATTTAGGTTTTAACCTTGCTTAGGGGATTCTAGTGTCCTGGAATATTTTTCGTGTCGTGTCGTGTCGCAAAGGACACACGAACACACGGTTGCACGCGCGCGTACGCGAGCACTGTAGCTCCCCTGCTGCTCGGGTGCGTTTGCGCAGCGGACATGCCACTTGGACACGTGTTACTTTACACACACGATGGGGTATTGACTGACACCACGTGTGTCAAGTTTTAAGGCCTCTCGGGTCGTGTCGGACACGTACGAAGCCGTGCACTGGATTTACACTGCATCGGCTACAGCCGATTTTTGACACTGATACGTGTGTCGTATCGCACACACGCATGTCGTGGATACGTATCAGGGTGTCCCCGACCTAGCCCTAGTCCCCCTCGACACTGGGACACGATCACGAGATCTGTGTCGTGTCGTGTCGTGTGCACGAGCACTGGAACCACGTGCACGAGGTTTGTCCAGTTTTGTACTGTTTGGGTTTGGGGCTCTTTGGACACGTTTGTGTCCACTTGGGTGGACACAAACACATTGCTGGACACGTGCACAAACCCTAGTATCATTACCAACCAATATTTCGACACTTTAGTTCATTTTCATACATAAATTCTTATTACCTAAGTAAGTTTCTGAACATAGTATCAGTCCTATCTCTGTGTGTTTCCAGATTTCTAATATGAACTTTTGTCATGCCCCAGAATCAGAATACTGGAGAGCGGGGGAATGACTCAGCCAGCTACGTATTACGGGTAGAAGAATACCGTATAATACGATCAATGCTGTCTAACCAGACGAGGGGGTGCATACTACATAAAAGTCTTTCTATGGTCACTTCACATCTATTGTCTCAATCATTCAAGCAAGAAGCAAAAATAGAGAACATGTAAGATAAAGCAGTAAGGCGTCCCAAACTCTCAATCAAAATGTCCTTGAGATCTGGCTTTACAAAACATAGCCAGATGATATAACAAGTATGCACAATTGTTATCAGCTGCAGTCTGACTTAATTACAATTATGTAAAAGCAAGTGCAAGAATATCCGACTAACATGTCGGTGCCAAACGGCTAAGTATAAAGTAAATAACAAAACGAGCAGTGGAGTAAGGGACCCACTTGAGTCCTCCTGCGATCATTCCCCTAGTATTGACCATCTTGGAGGTGGAAGTAAGCTGAGTCCTCGGGAACCGGCTCTAAATCTGGCCATGCAAAACCAGAGAGGTTAGACCTCTAATAACAAGTACCACAAGAAAGGACGATATGAATGATTAAACCAGTAAGTAAGAGAATATATTAATAATAAATCTCTGCTTTCCACTAGGATTCACATAACATCACGACACTTCGAACCAACCTCCCAACCAAACAAGGACAGAAGTTGGCCCGTCATGTCCTGACATTCTGATCGTCTCAGTTAGGCAACAGAGTAGGTACAGTACACAAACAAATCATCTTGAACGGCCAATCAACTCCTACGGCTTACTATTGTGAGTCCCAAGTTATCCTGGAATTATGTAATAAAGATTCCTCAGTTCTTACTATGTGCGAGCAAGGCTAGTCTATCCAGTCAATCAATTGCGCCATTCATGAATTAGACGAGTTCCAGCGGGATGCCCGTCATCAATATACAATATACAATAATAATATAAGCAGATACCGCTCCCTGCCCGTGTGGCAGGTTTACAGTATCTGTGGGAACCAGCCGGCCTGTCGGGCACTACTAGTCCCAAGAGGGCTGCCATGTAAGAACTCGGGAATCCATTCTCTCCATGCAATCATTATTTTATTTAACTTAATAGTCTCTACGTTGAGTGAAATCCTATGCCGTGGATCATGGTCATTCAAATGAGTACTTTCGTACAGGGTACGATATGCGCAACTCTACAACGATACTCGTGCGGCTAGGTTGTAGGTCTTACATAGCGTAATGCAACAATCAAATCTAACCACGGAGTAATCATGCCTTGACCATAAAGTACACATGCTTCTTTTATAAAATAAATAAATAAATAAATAAATAAATAAATAGTTTGAAGCCTGCATGTGCCTGTATGTCAATATTCGGGATCAGCCAGTCGATTACAATAGTTCATTACATGAACGTGTCTCATTCATTCAATTCAATAAGACGACTAGCCAGTCTCTTAGTTCCAACTAGGAACGCATGATCAATTTAGTCAAGATAACCATCGTCATCAATGGTGACAAGGCATGAAAGTTATTTAGCATTAAATGGGGTCGAGTCTACAACTCTCAAGGTCAAGTTCCAGTCTTACTGGGTATCCATCAATCAATCAAGAGACAGGGCACGTTTTACACAACCATATGTATCAAAAATATTAACATGCTAAGATTATCGAGTTCATAAAAAAGGGCGTAAGGATATAATAGGAAAACTATCATGCTACCATTAAATGAATAAATTATAGAACAAATAAAAATACCCAGGTCAGGAAGTCACGCCAACAAGTCTAGGCTAAGGCCAACAAGTCACGCCAACAAGTCTATGCTAAGTCTAGCAGGAGTGAGCGTATAAACAGCATGAGCGTGAAAAGTGGTTCACGTTGGCACGCACAACGTGAGCGTGAAGGATAATTCACGCACTCATAACGTGAGCGTGAAAAGTGAGCGTGGAAAGTGAGCGTGGAAAATGAGCGTAGAAAATGAGCGTGGAAAGTGATAAGAAATCCACGCACGCACGCAAAGATGTGTGCGTAACTAAAATGTCACGCTGACACGCAAGAACGTGTGCGTGACTAAAAATTCACGCACGCACGTAAGAACGTGTGCGTGACTAAAAATTCACGCAGACACGTAAGAACGTGTGCGTGACTGAAAATTCACGCAGACACGTAAAGACGTGTGCGTGACTGAAAATTCACGCAGATACGTAAAGACGTGTGCGTGACTGAAAATTCACGCAGACACGTAAAGACGTGTGCGTGACTGAAAATTCACGCAGACACGTAAAGACGTGTGCGTGACTAACGAGCAGTTCTACCACATGAACTATCTATCTCCGAAAATACGCCAAGTTGGGAGATCAAAAACCCATGGACAACCGAATACAACAACTCAGATCTAGGAGAAACAAGCCACAGAAATCAAAAATGCTAAGTAGTAAACTCTCTCAGGATCATGAGATGAAGACAAATGAACCATAAAAATGGTTCTCCAAGTGGAAGCAAGAAGCAAAATGTACTTGCCTACTGCTACTGCTGGTAGGTGGAGAAGTGATGAGAGGAAGAAGAAGAAGTAATGGTGAAGAATGAGAGTTATGAGGAGAGAGAAGAATATGGGGGCTTTAAATAGGAAGGGTGGTGGTAGGTGGGGGTTTGTGGGTTCGGTTCATGAGAACCACCATGAACCCGAGAAGACCAACCTAAGCCGAACCAAAAAGCATGACTAAAAGCAGAGAATAACAGCAGGAATAAAATACAGAAATAAAATTACAGGAAATAAAATTGCAAATAATTAATTAACATAAAAATTAAAGAGCAGATAATTAATTAACATGAAAATTAAAGAGCACATAATTAATTAACATGAAAATTAAAGAGCAGATAATTAGTTAACATAAAATTATAGGAATTTAAATACAGGATAATACATGATAAATACTAAATAAATATATATGAGTTGTACATGTATAAAAATACGCATTCTGGGAACGGGGAGTGACATCTCTACCCACCTTAGAAAAATTCCGTCCTCGAAATTTCAAATCCAAGCAGGATAGAAATATCAGAGCTAAACTAATCCAAGTACAAGCAATTCTAGTGAGCAAGCAATCATTTTACCATATCGAAAGCAAGTACTATATATGTAAATTCATCATTCTACGATATCAAGTAGCTCTACCCATAAGGTGATAAGCATGAAGAATCAGGACAATCAAGGTATACAGAAAGAGATATACCTTGTGAGTCAAATAGGTGTGGATACCGTGATCGGATATCATCCTCACGTTCCCACGTTGACTCTCCCAAGGAGTGATGACCCCAAGCAACACGGACAAGACTAATTGTTCGGTTCTTGAGTATCTTCTCTCTTTGGTCCAAAATGGACACAGGCTGTTCCTCGTAAGACAGGTTGGTACCAACAACCAGCTCAGAATGATCGAGAACATGGCTTGGGTCTGATACATACCTACGTAATTGAGATACATGAAACACGTCATGCACCTCTCGTAACGAAGGTGGGAGGGATAAACGATAAGCAACATCGCCTATCCGATCAAGGATAACAAATGGGCCCATGTACCGCGGACTCAATTTCCCGTAAACGCCAAATCTAATGACCCCACGAGTAGGTAAGATCCGCAAGAATACGTGGTCCCCAATAGAGAACTCTAACGGCCTACGATGCTGGTCCGTCCAATGACGATGTCGATCCTGTGCAACTCGAAGTCGCTCTCTAATTCCTTTAACCACTTCAACCGTCTGAACAATCATTTTTTGGGCCTAACATCTTCCTCTCTCCGATATCATCCCATGCAAGCGGTGACCTGCACTTCTTACCATATAGTCCTTCAAATGGCACCATCTGGATACTGGCTTGATAACTGTTGTTGTATGAGAACTCGACCAAGTGCAGGTGACTCTCCCAAGACCCTCCAAAATCTAGAGTGTAAGCTCGCAACATGTCTTCTAAAGTCTGAATCGTTCTTTCTGATTGCCCATCCGTCTGCGGATGGTAAGCCGTGCTAAATCTTAACTTGGTACCCAGACTATGATGTAAGCTCTTCCAGAAATGTGATGTCAAGCGGGTATCTCGATCCGATACAATACTGACAGGAACTCCATGCTGCCTGACTATTTGTTGCATATACAACTCTGCCAACTTTTCTGTAGATTGCCCTACTCTGAAAGAAAGAAAATGTGCTACCTTCGTAAGTCGGTCCACTATTACCCAAATAGCGTCCTTACCACTGGGTGATCTCGGTAAACCGGTCACAAAGTCCATTATAATATGCTCCAATTTCCATTCCGGAATAGGAAGTGGTTGTAATAACCCAGCTGGCCTCTGCTGTTCTGCCTTCACTTGCTGACATACCAAGTAACGGGAAACAAATCTAGCTATCTCCCTCTTCATCCCGTTCCACCAGAAATGCTGCTTGATATCTTGGTACATCTTGGTCCCTCCAGGGTGAATAGAATACTGAGAACTGTGAGCTTCTGCCATAACCTCCTGTCTGATATCTCCACTAGGCACACATAGACGTGATCCAAACCTAAGTGTACCATCTTCATGAATTCTTATCTCTTTTCTGAGTCCTGACTCACATTCTGTCCTAAGCTTCTGAATCCTTGGGTCTTGTGCCTGAGCTGCCTTGATTCTGTCTACCAAGTCGGACTGAACTTGCAGACTTATTAGAACTCCTACATCACTAGGAAGTATAACTTTGATGCCCATCTCCTGAAGGTCTTCTAAGATATGCCTCTGTGTTGTCAACATAAATGCGCCGCCTCTCCTGCTAAGAGCGTCTGCTACTACATTAGCCTTGCCTGGGTGATACTGAAGCTCCACGTCATAATCCTTGATCAACTCCAGCCATCTTCTCTGCCTCATGTTTAGTTCCTTCTGAGTAAAGATGTACTTCAGACTTTTATGGTCTGTGTACATTTCCACTCGGTCACCATATAAGTAATGCCTCCATAGCTTCAGAGCAAACACTACTGCCGCTAACTCCAAATCATGAGTTGGGTAATTCTTCTCGTGGTCCCGAAGCTGCCTAGATGCATATGCTATCACCTTCCTATGTTGCATAAGGACACATCCAAGTCCTTTTCCTGACGCATCATAATATACTGTAAAACCTCCGGGTCCAACTGGCAATGTAAGAATAGGTGCTGATATCAACTTCTGCTTCAAAGTCTCAAATGATGCCTGACATTTTACCGACCAAACGAATGGTACATCCTTCCGGGTCAAGCGGGTCATGGGTGCTGAAAGCCTTGCAAAGTCTGACACAAACCTTCTATAATATCCTGCCAATCCCAAGAAGCTCCGCACATCTGCTACGGTCTTGGGTACTGACCAACTCTCTACTGCTTCTACCTTCTTGGGATCTACTGCTACTCTAGCTCCTGATATGATGTGACCCAAAAATGAAATATGATCCGACCAAAACTCACACTTGCTGAGCTTGGCATACAACTGGTTCTTTCTCAGAACCTGTAACACTTTTCTGAGGTGGTCTTCATGCTCCTCTTCACTAGCAGAGTATACGAGAATGTTGTCAAGAAACACAACGACAAACTGGTCTAAGTATGGCATAAAGATGCGATTCATCAAATCCATGAATATAGCTGGAGCATTGGTCAAACCAAACGGCATTACTAAGAATTCATAATGCCTATACTTCGACTTGAATGCTGTCTTGGGAATATCTTCCTTCCGAACTCTCACCTGATGGTACCCTGAACGAAGATCTATCTTAGAGAAAACTCTAGCTTTGCTCAACTGATCAAATAAGTCGTCGATCCTGGGTAATGGGTACTTGTTCTTTACTATTGCCGCGTTAAGCTTCCTGTAGTCAATGCACAATCTGGATGACCCATCCTTCTTCCCCACAAGTACCACTAGTGTTGCCCAGGGTGACACGCTAGCTCGGATGAACTTCTTCTCCTTTAGTTCCTCTATGTGCTGATATACCTTGGCCTGCTCTGAATCCGCCATTCTGTAAACTCGATCTGATATCGGTTTAGTTCCTGGTGCCAATTCTATACTGAACTCAATATCTCTAACTGGTGGTAGACCTGGAAGTTCTTCAGGAAATACGTCTAGAAACTCTTCAACTACCTTCGGAATCTGAACTTCTTCCATTGCCGTTATTACTCCCTGCTCTAGCTGAGTTGCATCTGATCTGACTAAGGTGAATCTTTTCATGCCTGGAATATCAAAAGATACACTCCCTCTACGACAATCTATTGTCGTATGACTGTCTTTCAGCCAGTCCATGCCTAAGATAACGTCGAAATTTTCAACAGGAAATTCTATCAACCGGACGGGTAAAGAATGCCCGCAAACTACAACGCTACATGCTAAAATAACTCTACTAACTCCTACGAGCCCATTACCAGTGAGTATATTCAACCTCCCTGGCAATGTCTCGAACTCCATTCCTAGTCGTGTCGCAAATTGTGCAGATATAAATGAATGGGACGCTCCTGAATCAAACAATGCTACTGCGGGATATGAGGCGACGAGAATGTTACCTGCCACAACATCTCCCGATGCCAATGCCTTCTCCAAGGACAGAGTGAATGCTTGCCCTCGACCTCCTTGCTGGTTTCCATGCTGCGGCCTAGCCTGATGTTGCTGCTGGCCCCTTTCTTGATGATGCTGGGGTGGTCTATGCTGGTGTTGCTGCATCGGCGGCCCCTGCTGCCGAAACATCTGAGCCTGCGGCATTAACGGACGCTGTGCCAACGGCCTTACTGCCACCGCTGGTCCTCGATACTGGCCTGTCCCTGGTGCTGGCAGAGCAGGAAACTGTTGCCCTGGTCCTCCTGACCTCGAATTCATAGGACATGTGTAACCCGATGGTCTAAATTTCTACATATCAGACACAGTCGGTTCTTCCTCTATTGCTGTTGCTGCTGCCTGGGTGGTGATGCTGGTCCTCGTATCGCCACATCGTGGATACGAATGCCAGTGGATGGTGCTGTTGTTCGGGGCGCTGCTTCCCCTCCTCCTTCAATCTGACTGTGGGATCTCTTCTGACCCCCAGTCCTTGTCGCAAGCCTCTGAATGGTGATCTCGTGCCTTCGAGTTGCCGTCAATACTTCGTCAAAAGTTTGGTAATTGTGCCCCTCTATCAATTGCAAGAGTTCAAGATGAAACCCTTGCTGAAACCTCATAGCCCTCTGGCTCTCTGTTGCTACCATCTCTGGGGCGAATTTACTCAATCTGCAGAACTCCGCTGCATAAGCATCTACAGTCTTGCCGGCCTGCCTGAGGCTGATAAACTTCTGTTGTAGCTCAAACCGTGCCACAACTCCATAGTACTTGGTCTTGAATCTTGCAGTGAAATCGTCCCAAGCCACAGGACGTCTGATGCCCACTTCCTCTGATTTCCACCAATCACGTGCGAGATCCTGAAGTAACAACTTTACTAGATCCACACGTTTTTCTGCCGGTACCTTAGCTGCTATCAGAATAGCCTCAATATCCTTAAGCCATGCATCTGCTGAGATGGCATCCTCCGTGCCCTCGAAACGGCGGGGGTTGTACTTACAAAACCTGGCTGATGCTCCTGAATCAGTCCTCACTCCTCTTTCCAAAGCCGTCCGCAATCCTTGGTTGAGCAACACATTCTGCTCTTATAGCTGAGTGTGCATGCACTGCTGGGCCAACATCTGATATTGCTGAGTAGCCATCATTCCTCTCATGATCTCTAGAAGGGCTGGTGTGTCCACTTCCACAGGGGTAGGTAGAACTATGGTTGGTGTTGGAACTTCCGGATACTGCGGTTCAGCTGCTGGTTCTACTATCACTTCTTCTTGAATAGCCTTCTGAGGTGAGACTGGCCCTTGTTGCTGACCAACCTGGTCATGTTGCCCATGTTGCCCTTGTTGTTGCTGCCCAGCTCTGACCGATGCGGACGAAGTGCCCCTAAGAAAAGGGACAAGAGAACAATCAAACAACCGGACATGAAGGATCAATGAAGTCAAAGGATACCGGAATGTCAAGCAAAGGTTGAGAACAACGAATCATGAGATCAAGGGGGGACACGTGTGATTGAGACATCCTATAAATCAAAACACCCCACAAATCTGAAATCAGACCTGCATGGGCCACCACTAAAATCTTGTCACGCCCCAGAACCAGAATACTGGAGAGTGGGGGAATGACTCAGCCAGCTACGTATTATGGGTAGAAGAATACCGTATAATACGATCAATACTGTCTAACCAGACGAGGGGGTGCATACTACATAAAAGTCTTTCTATGGTCACTTCACATCTATTGTCTCAATCATTCAAGCAAGAAGCAAAAATAGAGAACATGTAAGATAAAGCAGTAAGGCGTCCCAAATGCTCAATCAAAATGTCCTTGAGATCTGGCTTTACAAAACATAGCCAGATGATATAGCAAGTATGCACAATTGTTATCAGCTGCAGTCTGACTTAATTACAATTATGTAAAAGCAAGTGCAAGACTATCCGACTAACATATCGGTGCCAAACGGCTAAGTATAAAGTAAATAACAAAACGAGCGGTAGAGTAAAGGACCCACTCGAGTCCTCCTGCGATCATTCTCCTAGTATTGACCATCTTGGAGGTGGAAGTAAGCTGAGTCCTCGGGAACTGGCTCTAAATCTGGCCATGCAAAACCAGAGAGGTTAGACCTCTAATAGCAAGTACCACAAGAAAGGACGATATGAATGATTAAACCAGTAAGTAAGAGAATATATTAATAATAAATCTCTGTTTTCCACTAGGATTCACATAACATCACGACACTTCGAACCAACCTCCCAACCAAACAAGGACAGAAGTTGGCCCGTCATGTCCTGACATTCTGATCATCTCAGTTAGGCAACAGAGTAGGTACAGTACACAAACAAATCATCTTGAACGGCCAATCAACTCCTACGGCTTACTATTGTGAGTCGCAAGTTATCCTGGAATTATGCAATAAAGATTCCTCAGTTCTTACAATGTGCGAGCAAGGCTAGTCTATCCAGTCAATCAATTATGCCATTCATGAATTAGACGAGTCCCAGCGGGATGCCCGTCATCAATATACAATATACAATAATAATATAAGCAGATACCACTCCCTGCCCGTGTGGCAGGTTTACAGTATCTGTGGAAACCACCCGGCCTGTCGGGCACTACTAGTCCCAAGAGGACTGCCATGTAAGAACTCGGGAATCCATTCTCTCCATGCAATCATTATTTTATTTAACTTAATAGTCTCTACGTTGAGTGAAATCCCATGCCGTGGATCATGGTCACTCAAATGAGTACTTTCGTACGGGGTACGATATGCGCAACTCTACAACGATACCCGTACGGCTAGGTTGTAGGTCTTACATAGCGTAATGCAACAATCAACTCTAACCACGGAGTAATCATGCCTTGACCATAAAGTACACATGCTTCTTTTGTAAAATAAATAAATAAATAAATAAATAAATAAATAGTTTGAAGCCTGCATGTGCCTGTATGTCAATATTCGGGATCAGCCAGTCGATTACAATAGTTCATTACATGAACGTGTCTCATTCATTCAATTCAATAAGACGACTGGCCAGTCTCTTAGTTCCAACTAGGAACGCATGATCAATTTAGTCAAGATAACCATCGTCATCAATGGTGACAAGGCATGAAAGTCATTTAGCATTAAATGGGGTCGAGTCTACAACTCTCAAGGTCAAGTTCCAGTCTTACTGGGTATCCATCAATCAATCAAGAGACAGGGCACGTTTTACACAACCATATGTATCAAAAATATTAACATGCTAAGATTATCGAGTTCATAAAAAAAGGCGTAAGGATATAATAGGAAAACTATCATGTTACCATTAAATGAATAAATTATAGAACAAATAAAAATACCCAGGTCAGGAAGTCACGCCAACAAGTCTAGGCTAAGGCCAACAAGTCACGCCAACAAGTCTATGCTAAGTCTAGCAGGAGTGAGCGTATAAACAGCGTGAGCGTGAAAAGTGGTTCACGTTGGCACGCACAGCGTGAGCGTGAAGGATAATTCACACACTTATAACGTGAGCGTGAAAAGTGAGCGTGGAAAGTGAGCGTGGAAAATGAGCGTGGAAAATGAGCGTGGAAAGTGATAAGAAATCCACGCACGCACGCAAAGATGTGTGTGTAACTAAAATGTCACGCTGACACGCAAGAACGTGTGCGTGACTAAAAATTCACGCATGCATATAAGAACGTGTGCGTGACTAAAAATTCATGCAGACACGTAAGAACGTGTGCGTGACTGAAAATTCACGCAGACACGTAAAGACGTGTGCGTGACTGAAAATTCATGCAGACACGTAAAGACGTGTGCGTGACTGAAAATTTACGCAGACACGTAAAGACGTGTGCGTGACTGAAAATTCATGCAGACACGTAAAGACGTGTGCGTGACTGAAAATTCACGCAGACACGTAAAGACGTGTGCTTGACTGAAAATTCACGCAGACACGTAAAGACGTGTGCGTGACTAACGAGCAGTTCTACCACATGAACTATCTATCTCCGAAAACACGCCAAGTTGGGAGATCAAAAATCCATGGACAACCGAATACAACAACTCAGATCTAGGAGAAACAAGCCACAAAAATCAAAAATGCTAAGTAGTAAACTCTCTCAGAATCATGAGAGGAAGACAAATGAACCATAAAAATGGTTCTCCAAGTGGAAGCAAGAAGCAAGATGTACTTGCCTACTGCTACTGCTGGTAGGTGGAGAAGTGATGAGAGAAAGAAGAAGTAATGGTGAAGAATGAGAGTTATGAGGAGAGAGAAGAAGATGGGGGCTTTAAATAGGAAGGGTGGTGGTAGGTGGGGGTTTGTGGGTTCGGTTAATGAGAACCACCATGAACCCGAGAAGACCAACCTAAGCCGAACCAAAAAGTAAGACTAAAAGCAGAGAATAACAGCAGGAATAAAATACAGAAATAAAATTGCAGGAAATAAAATTGCAGATAATTAATTAACATGAAAATTAAAGAGCAGATAATTAATTAACATGAAAATTAAAGAGCAGATAATTAATTAACATGAAAATTAAAGAGCAGATAATTAGTTAACATGAAATTATAGGAATTTAAATACAGGATAATACATGATAAATACTAAATAAATATATACGAGTTGTACATGTATAAAAATACGCATTCTGGGAACGGGGAGTGACAACTTTCACATCAAAATTTACCTATTTAGTACTGATAATTACATGGTTTTAAACCTTATTATAGTGCACCTACATGTTTACTAACTGTATGTTAAGTTTGGGTTAATTTGATATTGAATTGGGTTCAAAATCTGGGAGTTTAGTTAAAGACTGAAAACTGAGAGTTGGGGTGACTGTTTGAACTGAGAATGCAATGTTTGGCTTCCTTTTCTACTGAGCATAGACTGAACTAATTTCTTTCATTCCTTTATTCCATTTCTGTACAAATACTTGCTGAACTTTCCACACTGTTCACTGTCCAGTACTGGACTGCACACACACTCTCATGTTACACTAACACACACACTCACACCCCAAAACTCTTCACACACACCCATGAACTCTTCACTGTTTTCTAGTGTTTCCAATTTCATATATCTGACACACACACGCACATTCATGTGACACTCTCAAGTCTCACACACACACACATGCCATAGCTAACACACACACACATGTGAATGCTTGCCCTTTCTATTCCTCTATACATGTGTATATACATATATACATATATATATATATATGTATTGAGATGTATACATGTATGTATCCTATATCTATGTGTGTGTACTATTATATATTAGATATACATGTATGTGTAGCATACATATAGGTAACCTATATGGTATATGTATTTCTTTATTAGATTATGTAAATATATCAATGTGTGTTACTATATTATATTGTCATGTGTATATGTGAATATGGTTTGGTTTTAGGCATGGTATTGCCTAATAACCTATAGCCTAGGCTCTTAGCCTATGGGTGGCTTGAATGCCTAGTATAGAGTCTAGATAGACTTGTATAGCCTTGTTAGACCTAGAATAGACTTGCTAGACTAGTATAGACTTGTTTAACTTAGGTTTGACCTAGTTGACCTAGTTTGACTTCTAGGGTTGACCAAAGTTGACCAAGAGTTAACTTTGGTCTAGATTGACCTAGATTCATGTAGAATGCATTAACTTGCATCTTATTATCATTTTAGACTCATAGTGACTTGTACTGTTCTATAGGAGACATACACCACTCCTCGGATAGTAGATATCCTTCAGATTCTCAGGATACAGGCGAGTACATTCTCTGATCATTTCATATCCTGCATTAGGAGTATATTTCCTGCTTTAGATTACTTTACATGATGCTGACATGTTGGAAACACGAATTAGTACTATATGGATCTGGTTGTGCGATGTTATCCCCTTAGCGGATACATCGGGTATTCGTGTACTTTATCGTGAGCATCGTGTACTCCTTGTATTCGTGACATTCGTGTTCGAAATATGTGAATCGTGTATAATCATGTATTCATATGACCTTCGTGTACAATAACATAACTTGCCTAGATCCTTGTGTATTGATTGGAACGGGGGAGTAGAAGTGGTTATGTATTCAATCCAGTAGATTACTCGTGTACAAACCTCTGTAGATTACTCGTGTACAACATCGTGCCGTTTACATAACCGTCTTGTGCTCTGAATCACTAGTCACTGATAATTCTCTATATACTGTATCTATTTATTTACAGTCTTCCTTTTTATCATGTTATTCTTTCAGTTTCTTGTATCTTACTCTCTAGCATGATTATATATCCTGACCTGCTATGATTTGTTGAGATGTACTGTGCTCGCTCCTGTCCTGACTGGACCTGTTGAAATATTACAGAGGACGAGGCTGAGGCGTTTTGCCCTACCTGCTATGGTGATATACTAGATGAGTGCCTGGACTTGGACCAGCATCAGGATCCACTAGCAGTAGATGACACTCCCCTAGTTTAGGATGTCTTACTTTTCATGAATTACTGTATATGGATTTTGAGACTTTGGGATATGTACTTATTTTAGATACTTAGAATTCTGGATTGTATCTCTGTGTTTTCTTCTATTCTGGATATTTATTTATCTATCTATCTTTATCCTGTTCTACCTTAGTTGTGATTGAGACTGTATTTGCTATGTCACCTCCATTCGGAGTGTATATACTGTACAAGTACCTTTATATTGTTAGATGTTTGACCTAGGACAGCGTTTTACCGCCGATACTGTGGCGTAGGTTGGACGTACCCACGTCTCGTGCCCTTACTCTAGGGTGCGGGTCGTGACACATTTTTAGTGGTGGCCCATGTAGGTCTAGGTTGGAAATATAGTGGTATTCGAACTAGAATATCGCTGCAGCTTGCAGTAGGAATTAGTATTTTTTTTGAAGGTACTCAATCACACTAGAAAAACTCCGTATCAGATTCCGTATATCTATTTTGCTGCTTATTGTCTTCCTTAAAAATTTAAACTGTTCTCCTTTGATATTCGACTCATTCTCAGTAATTATTTCTTGTTTGATCTGTGTCTCCAGGATGATTGAGACGAGATCGCATCACCCCGGACTGGAAGACGCTGGAGAGGGGTCTAGCACCTCTCGACCTCAGCAGCAGCCAGCTCCCGGAGCCACAGGGCCAGTGCAGCCCTCAGGAGTCGGTGTCTCTGCAGCTTTTGGAGGAGCACGTCCACCAGTCAGGAGGTCGAGCATTGTCATTCCTGAGATCCTTCTACCGCAGCAGCCTCCGCCTGCGGGGATGGTAGACGCTGCACATCTCTTCTCCTTTGGGAGAGGATTCTGGAGTCCCACCAGCTGCAGCAAACGAGGCAGACTGCAGATTTTCGTCAGGGGATCGATGAGGCACACCAGCTGGTTCGCACTACAGTCGAGATGGTTACTGCTCAGGGGGCCCAGCAGTAGCCCCGTCGGAGGGAGAAGGACATACAGGACTTTCAGAAGATGCATCCCAGAGAGTTCCTCGGCACAGAGGGCATCCATTATGCAGACGACTGGATAGAGCATATCGAGGAGATATTCAGGCTGGCGGAGATACCAGCTCGACTCCAGATCGAGGCGGCGGGCAGTCAGATGCAGGACTTAGCCCGTACGTGGAATCAGACAGATCCTAGGGTGGGAGTTAAGGGCCAGACTTGGGCCCAGTTCAAGGAGCTGTTTAAGGAGCAGTTCTTTCCTGATGTGGTCTTGGGAGGTATCGCGGCACAGTTTGAGGGTCTGGTTTAGGGGAACCAGACTGTAGCTGAGTACGCTGGGGAGTTTTATAGATTGGCCCGGTTTATAGATGACTTGACTGAGAAGACGAAGGCGAGGAAGTTTCGTCGAGGCTTGATTAGAGAGGTTCGGTCGCTGACTAAGAGCGACCGAAACGCTACTTTTGCAGAGCTATTTTCTGGGGCTATGGCGGCGGAAGACGACCTAGGGCTGAAGCAGAAGAGGGGTCGTGACTTCCAGGGTGGTAGCAGCAGTCAGGGGCAGGCCAAGAGGCCTCACATCCGTCAGCACTTTCAGCAGCAGAGGCCAGTTCAGCAGTATCAGCAGCAGGGTCGTACACCTTTTCAGCAGTACAGCATCAGCAGCAGAGAGGACAACAGGCACCGAGGCAGCAGGCTATCAGTTTTACCTTCTGCAAGAAGCCTGGGCACAAGTGAGACGAGTGCAGGAAGAGACTCGGTAGATGCTTGATGTATGGATCAGCGGATCACCAGATGCGAGATTGTCCAGTGGCGTCGATGCGTCCGATACCGGGCGGAGCTGGGGCAGCCAAGGCTCCAACAGGTCAGCCGAAGGGGCCATTGCCGACCTAGCAGCAGAGGTTCCACCAGCACTAGCAGCAGGTACGAGGTGGACAGTAGGGACGAGCTTTCGCCATGGCGACCGAGGATGTAGAGGCCATCGGAGAGCTGATAGCAGGTTCGGTTCTTCTCGACTCCCTTCCAGCATTTGCACTCTTTCATTCCGGGGCTTCCCACAGCTTTGTGTCAGTATCGTATGCTATTAGACATAGTCTGGTTTCTGAACCATTGCCTAGGACCTGCAAGATCACGACCGGGGGTGGGTTCATCCTCGTGAGTGATGTTTGCAGAGGGCAGAGCGTCATATTGGGAGGCCGAGAGTTGGGAGTGAGTTTGCTCGTCATGACATTACCGAACTATGATATTATATTAGGTATGGACTGGCTGAGTAGACACCACGCCCGCATTGATTGCCGAGGGGGTAGAGTTTTGTTTAGGGCGCCAGGAGAGCCAGAGTTTGAGTATACCCGGCGGCAGGCAGAGCAGGACAGCGGAGTCTTCTGTGGAGCTTCAGTTGAGGAGCAGGTGGCTCCGCATCCCTTGATCGCAGAGTTTATGGACGTATTTCCAGAGGAGTTGCCAGGGCTTCCACCGGACAGGGATGTAGAGTTCTCGATAGACTTGGTTCCTGGTACAGAACCGATTTCTTAGCATGTCTATCGAATGAACAACAGTGAATTGGTGGAGCTGAAGAAGCAGGTGGATGAGCTGCAGGACAAGGGCTTCATCCGATTGAGTTCTTCACCATGGGGTGCACCGGTACTCTTCGTACCCAAGAAGGATGGGTCGGTACGGATGTGTATCGACTACAAGGCACTTAATAACCTGACGATCAAGAACAGATACCCACTGTCGCGGATCGATGATCTCTTTGATCAGTTGAGCGGAGCTCGGGTGTTCTCCAAGATTGATTTGAGGTCAGGTTATAACCAGGTGAAGGTGAAGAGGGAGGATATTCCCAAGACCACTTTCAGGACGCGGTATGGGCAGTTTGAGTTTTTGGTTATGCCGTTTGGGCTGACCAATACACCAGCAGTGTTTATGAACCTAATGAACAAGGTGTTCCACCAGTACTTGGACAAGTTCGTGGTGGTATTCATTGATGATATCCTGGTGTATTCGAAGACAGAGGAAGAGCACGAGGAGCACTTGAGAGTGGTTCTGGAGACACTCAGGAGGAAGAGATTGTATGGCAAGCTCTTGCGAGTTCTTCCTAGACAGGGTTGACTTCTTGGGTCATGTGGTGACTAGAGATAGTATCTCAGTGGACCCGAAGAAGATCAAAGCGGTTGAGGCTTGGGCAGCGCCGACTTCAGTGGCAGAGATCAGGAGTTTCCTGGGGCTGACAGGATACTATAGGTGATTTGTGTAGGATTTCTTTCGGGTTACAGAGCCGTTGACTCGGTTGACCCGGAAGAATATTGAGTTTGTTTGGTCAGAGGAGTGTCAGGCAGCTTTTAATGAGTTGAAGAAGCGGCTTACGACAGCTCCGATTCTGATATTACCTTCAGGTTCAGGGGGATTCACTATTTATAGTGATGCTTTAGGAAAGGGGCTGGGTTGTGTCTTGCAGCAGCATGGAAAGGTGATTGCCTATGCTTCCAGGTAATTACGTCCCCATGAGAAGAACTACCCTACCCATGACCTGGAGCTGGCAGCGATGATTTTTGCTTTGAAGTTGTGAAAGCACTATCTGTATGGCGAGAGGGTAGAGATTTTCACAGATCACAAGAGCTTGAAGTATGTGTTTACACAGAAAGAGCTCAATATGAGACAGCGTAGATGGCTAGAGTTGATGAAGGACTTTGACATCTCACTTCAGTATCACCCGGGGAAGGCCAACGTGGTTGCCGATGCCTTGAGTAGGTATCCGATAGCCATATGTTTGACTATGGATCGGCACTTGCTTGCAGACTTGGAGAGCCTTGGGATTGAGGTGATTGTGCCCGAAGTGCAGATGCAGTTGTGGGGCCGTCAGATACAGTCGGACGTGATAGAGAGGATCAAGGCGACGCAGTTCGAGGATGTGGCTCTGCGGTGTATCTAAGAGCAGGTTCGTGCAGGGTTTGTGGATGGCGAATTTTCACTTGCAGAGGATGGTGCCTTGAGGCACGGTTCCAGGTTATGTGTGCCTAGCGGAGAGTTCAGGGAGAAGATCATTTATGAGGCTCACAAATCGCAGTACTCTATACATCCTGGTGCCAACAAGATGTACAGGGATCTGCGAGAGCATGTCTGGTGGTACGGGATGAAGCGGGAGGTAGCTCGCTTCGTAGCTAGATGCTTGGTCTGTCAGCAGGTCAAGGCAGAGAGGCAGAGGCCCGGAGGATTATTGCAGCCGTTGCCCATTCCAGAGTGGAAGTGGGAACATATCACCATGGATTTCGTATCTGGGTTACCGCGTACACCAGGAGGGAAAGATCCGATTTGGGTCATCGTTGACAGGTTGACCAAATCGGTCCACTTTTTGCCATTCAAGGTGGGTACGTCTACAAAGAGGCTTGCGGAGTTATACATGCGACAGATAGTCAGGATTCACGGAGTTTTCGTTAGTATTATCTCAGATCGTGATAGTCACTTTACTTCCCATTTCTAGAGGAGTCTACATACTAGTTTGGGCACTCAGCTCAAGTTTAGTACTGCATACCACCCCCAGACGGACGGACAGTCAGAAAGGACTATTTAGACGCTTGAGGACATGCTGCGGACGTGCGTCCTAGATTTTGGAGGTTCCTGGGAGGATCATCTATATTTGGTAGAGTTTGCTTACAACAACAGTTATCAGGCCAGCATTGAGATGTCACCTTTTGAGGCTCTGAACGGGCGTAGGTGTCGTACACCCTTATCTTGGGATGATGTTGGAGAGCGAGCTTTACTGGGACCAGAGATGGTTGTTGAAGCAGCCGAGAAGGTGAAGCTCATCAGGGACAGACTTCACGTGACGTAGGACAAACATCGGCACTGGACCGATAGCCACCGGAGGCCGTTAGAGTTTGAGGTACAGATTTAGAGATAGGATTAGAAGTAGGTTGTATTTTGTTTTGTTTGATTGATCGTGTTTGATTTTTAGTAACTTGAGACCTTATTTGTGATTAGGTTGGAGACATAGTTTCTGCGGATATCTCTGACTTGTGGTACGATACGTTTTGGTGGAGGTGGAAAGCTTAGCCCGTGTTTCATCGGCCCTTTCGTTATCAGCGGGAGAGTCGGTGACGTGGCATACAGGCTAGACTTGCCACCTGCACTAATGGACATCCACAACGTATTCCACGTATCACAGTTGAGACGGTACATGGTTGACCCTAGCCATGTGCTCGATCATTCGGAGATTGAGGTTGGACCTACTCTCAGTTATCCAGAGCAGCCTGTGGAGATTCTGGATCGCCGAGAGAAGGTACTGAGGAACCAGGTGATACCCTTGGTACACGTCGCATGGAGGCATCATTCTCCAGGAGAGTCTACCTGGGAGCAGGAGGGTGAGATGCGCGAGCGGTACCCCTATCTTTTTGGACCTTGAGGTATACTTTTCTATCCTTCTCAGCAGTTAGTTTTGCCTTTAATTTCGAGGACGAAATTATTTTAAGGGGGGTAGATTTGTCACTACCACGTTTCTAGCTAGAGGGTATTTTGGTCATTTTTAAAAAATTTGGAATTATTTGGGAATTATTAGTATTAATTATAATTATTGAAATTTTATGTCATTTTTAGTATAATTGATTTGGTGCTATTATTAACTTTGACTCAGGATGACTTAGGAGACTGTCCTAGAAGCTAACCTAGGTCATGACCACTTGGTTAGGTTATGAAACCCTAGCTTGACCTAAGTTAGTGTTTTCAACTCATTAGAATTTATTTGGAGAAATTAGGATTTGATTTGAATAGAAAATGGCTTGTGGTTTCACAAGTCATGACTTATGACTTAAGCCCATAGAGGCCCAACCCAACACCATGTAACCTAGCTCTAGCCCAACCCACTTGGCCGGCCACACCTAGCTTAGGGATTCCCCCACCTATTTAATCCCTCCTAGAATTTAGGGCTAGCCTCCTTTAAGAAATTTCTCAAGTTTTAGAAAGAGGTAAGTCTCCATCTTCATTAATCCATAGAAATTCCTATTTAATTCCTTTTCCATCCAAACCAATTGCATTAGGTTCTAATTCATCTGTTCTTGCTGTTTATGGAAGATTATTTCAGAGTTTGGACAATTTGGAGAAGTTTGGCTATCAAGAGGAACACCCCTCTTTGGAGTTTTTTTGAGGATTTGACACCTATAGGTAACTCCTTCAAAACCTATTGTAATTGCTGTTATTATTGCATTTTAGCCTAGATCTAGGTGTCCCCTAGCTAACCCTAGATTTTTGTAGGATTTTGTGTCCTATTCGTGTCCCATTCGGACACGTATCAGTCCAATATACCCACTGTTCGACGAAATACCCCAAAGGGGATTTTGATCTGATTTTAGGAAAACTTTTGAATAGAAATTTAGGTTATAACCTTGCTTAGGGGATTCTAGTGTCCTGGGATGTTTTTGGTGTCGTGTCGTGTCGCAAAGGACACACGAACACACGGTTGCACGCGCACGCGCGAGCACTGTAGCTCCCCTGCTGCTCGGGTGCGTTTGTGCAGCGGACACGCCACTTGGACACGTGTTACTTGACACACACAATGGGGCATTGACTGACACCACGTGTGTCAAGTTTTAGGGCCTCTCGTGTTGTATCGAACACGCACGATGCCGTGCACTGGATTTATACTGCATCGGCTACAGCCGATTTTTGACACTGATACGTGTGTCGTATCGCACACACGCATGTCGTGGACACGTATCAGGGTGTCCCCGACCTAGCCCTAGTCCCCCTCGACACTGGGACACAATCACGAGATCTGTGTCGTGTCATGTCGTGTACACGAGCACTGGAACCACGTGTACGAGGTTTGGTCCAGTTTTGTACTGTTTGGGTTCGGGGCTCTTTGGACACGTTTGTGTCCACTTGGGTGGACACAAACACATTGCCGGACACGTGCACAAACCCTAGTATCATTACCAACCAATATTTCGACACTTTAGTTTATTTTCATACATAAATTCTCATTACCTAAGTAAGTTTCTGAACATAGTATCAGTCCTATCTCTGTGTGTTTCTAGATTTCTAATATGAACTTTGACATCAAAATTTACCTATTTAGTACTGATAATTACATGGTTTTAAACCCTATTATAGTGCACCTACATGTTTACTAATTGTATGTTAAATTTGGGTTAATTTGATATTGAATTGGGTTCAAAATCTGGGAGTTTAGTTAAAGACTGAGAACTGAGAGTTGGGGTGACTGTTTGAACTGAGAATGCAATGTTTGGCTTCCCTTTTCTACTGAGCATAGACTGAACTAATTTCTTTCATTCCTTTATTCCATTTCTGTACAAATACTTGCTGAACTTTCCATACTGTTCACTGTCCAGTACTGGATTGCACATACACTCTCATGTTACACTAACACACACACTCACACCCCAAAACTCTTCACACACACCCATGAACACTTTACTGTTTTCTAGTGTTTCCAGTTTCAGATATCTGACACACACACACATTCATGTGACACTCTCAAGTCTCACACACACACACATGCCATAACTAACACACACACACACATGTGAATGCTTGCCCTTTCTATTCCTATATACATGTGTATATACATATATACATGTATATATATATATATATATATATATATATATGTATTAAGATGTATACATATATGTATCCTATATCTATGTGTGTGTGCTATTATATATTAGATATACATATATGTGTAGTATACATATAGGTAACCTATATGGTATATGTATTTCTATATTAGATTATGTAAATATATCAATATGTGTTACTATATTATATTGTCATGTGTATATGTGAATATGGTTTGGTTTTAGGCATGGTATTGCCTAATAACCTATAGCCTAGGCTCTTAGCCTATGGGTGGCTTGAATGCCTAGTATAGAGTCTAGATAGACTTGTATAGCCTTGTTAGACCTAGAATAGACTTGCTAGACTAGTATAGACTTGTTTGACTTAGGTTTGACCTAGTTGACCTAGTTTGACTTCTAGGGTTGACCAAAGTTGACCAAGAGTTAACTTTGGTCTAGATTGACCTAGATTCATGTAGAATGCATTAACTTGCATCTTATTATCATTTTAGACTCATAGTGCTTGTACTGTTCTATAGGAGACAGACACCACTCCTCGGACAGTAGATATCCTTCAGATTCTTAGGATACAGGCGAGTACATTCTCTGATCATTTCATATCCTGCATTAGGAGTATATTTCCTGCTTTAGATTACTTTACATGATGCTGACACATTGGAAACATGGATAAGTACTATATGGATCTGGTTGTGCGATATTATCCCCTTAGCGGATACATCGGGTATTCGTATTCGTGTACTTTATCGTGAGTATCGTGTACTCCTTGTATTCGTGACATTCGTGTACAAGACGTGTGAATCGTGTATAATCATGTATTCACATGACCTTCGTGTACAATAACATAACTTGGCTAGATCCTTGTGTATTGATTGGGGCGGGGGAGTAGAAGTGGTTATGTATTCAATCTAGTAGATTACTCGTGTACAAACCTCTGTAGATTACTCATGTACAACATCGTGCCGTTTACATAACCGTCTTGTGCTCTAAATTACTAGTCACTGATAGTTCTCTATATACTGTATCTATTTATTTACAGTCTTCCTTTTTATTATGTTATTCTTTCAGTTTCTTGTATCTTACTCTCTAGCATGATTATATATCCTGACCTGCTATGATTTGTTGAGATATACTGTGCTCGCTCCTGTCCTGACTGGACCTGTTGAAATATTACAGAGGACGAGGCTGAGGCATTCTGCCCTACCTACTACGGTGCTACACTAGATGAGTGCCTGGACTTGGAGCAGCAGCAGGATCCACTAGCAGTAGATGACACTCCCCTAGATTAGGATGTCTTACTTTTCATGGATTACAGTATATGGATTTTGAGACTTTAAGATATGTACTTATTTTAGACACTTAGAATTCTGGATTGTATCTCTTTGTTTCTTTTTGTTTTGGATATTCATTTATCTATCTATCTTTATCCTGTTCTACCTTAGTTATGAATGAGACTGTATTTGCTATGTCACCTCCATTCGGAGTGTATATACTGTACTGGTACCTTTATATTGTTAGATGTTTGACCTAGGACAGCGTTCTATCGCCGACACTGCGGCGTAGGCTGGACGTACCCACGTTTCGTGCCCTTACTCTAGGGTGCGGGTCGTGACACGTTTTTAGTGGTGGCCCATGCAGGTCTAGGTTGGAAATATAGTGGTATTCGAACTAGAATATCGCTGCAGCCTGCAGTAGGAATTAGTATTTTTTTTGAAGGTACTCAATCACACTAGGAAAACTCCGTATCAGATTCCGTATATCTATTTTGCTGCTTATTGTCTTCCTTAGAAATTTAAACTGTCCTCCTTTAATATTCGACTCATTCCCAGTAATTTTTTTATGTTTGATCTGTGTCTCCAGGATGATTGAGACGAGATTGCATCGCCCCAGACTGGGAGACGCTGGAGAGGGGTCTAGCACCTCTCGACCTCAGCAGCAGCCGGCTTCCGGTGCCACAGGGCCAGTGCAGCCCTCAGGAGTCGGTGTCTCTGCAGCTTTTGGAGGAGCACCTCCACCAGTCAGGAGGCCGAGCATTATGATTCCTGAGATCCTTCCACCGCAGCAGCCTTCGCCTGCGGGGATGGTAGACGCTGCACATCTCTTCTCCTTCGTGGAGAGGATTCTGGAGTCCCACCAGCAGCAGCAGACGAGGCAGACTGCAGATTTTCGTCAGGGGATCGACGAGGCACACCAGCTGGTTCGTACTACAGTCGAGATGGTTACTGCTCAGGGGGCCCAGCAACATCCCCGTCGGAGGGAGAAGGACATACAGGACTTTCAGAAGATGCATCCCAGAGAGTTCTTCGGCACAGAGGGCATCCATTACGCAGACGACTGGATAGAGCATATCGAGAAGATATTCAGGCTGGCGGGGATACCAGCTCGACTCCAGATCGAGGCGGCGGGCAGTCAGAAGCAGGACTTAGCCCGTGCGTGGTATCAGACAGATCCCAGGGCGGGAGTAGAGCAGTTTCTGCAGTTTGCTAAGGCGTTCCCTCAGTACATGGACGGCACCAAAATTAAGTGTCCGTGTGTGAAATGTCATAACGTAAAATATTATCCAGAAGTGAAAGTGACATATTATTTGTACTCGAGGGGTTTCACGCCTAATTACTATCAATGGACCGCACACGGAGAACTTGTGTCTTTAGCATCAGAGCCGGAGCCTTATGTTGAGCCGTATATACATGCGGGACCTAATTTTGTTTCAGATAATCATGCATACGACGAACGGGTGCGTGAACATGGTTTTCGACGCTGCGGGGCCTAGTTTCGTTCGTGATGAGCGACTGCGAGAGCTGGAGCAGATACGTCCTCCCGGTCTATCGACGGTGCCGACTCCAGACATTGCACTGCCTCCTACTGCCCCTACGGTACAGCTCACACAGGAGCAGTATGAGTACATGCTATTCCAGATGCGCGACAGGGGTCCTCAGTGATCCAGCTTTATTTTTTATCATCTTTGTATGTATTGGCCCTATGGGCCCATTGACCGTTCTGTACACTGATTTTTATTATTATTTGACTCTGTTGGACATATATGTTTGTTGGACATATATGTTTGTGATATTTAATTTGTTGGTATTTTCATTGAGTACATGTATGATATTTAGTTGTAGACTGTTATGATGGGAGACTGTTATTCATCTATTAGTTGTAGACTGTTATGATGGGAGACTGTTAATTATGATGATATCTACGACGGGGATGACAAATATACCTACGCTGGGTTATAAGCGATGATCTGATATACAAAGGAGGTGCTGTCCAAATTTTAACCACTCTATAATGTGTATTTTTGTAATGATGTGTGTCTGTGTTTACAGTGTATGTGAAATACAGTGTTCGGAACCATCGATAGTTTCAATTACTGTTGTATGTTTTATCTTGGACAAAAAGGGCAACTGTTCAGGGTGTACTTCCGAGAGCTTCATTTTCATATCATTCACTCTCTCGGGATGTCGTACAGGATCCCGAGAAGGTGAAGGACGTGAAGAGGAAGCTCTGAGAAGTGCACCCTGAACTGTTGCTCTTTCTGTCCAAGATAAAACCATAGAACAGTAAGCAAAACTGTCGATGGTTCGAATATTACACTTCACACACACTATAACACAGACACACAGCATAATAAAAATACACATTATATTTTTTTAAATTTTTTTTAGTATTCTGCGATTGATAGCGACGGGTCGGTGACGTCTAGCGACGTATGGGGACGTCGCTAATACGTCGCTAATTAGCAGCTTTAAGTCGCTGGACGTCGCCACATTACTGACATGGAAGGTATGCCATGTCATCACATAAGTAGTCGCTAAGTGTCGTACTACGTCGCTAATTTTGCGATGTAAAGTTTCGTCGCTCTCTGTCGCTAACTTTGCGACGACCCAGCGACACGGCAGTGACGTCGCAAACAGCGACGTAGAGCGACGAATTTGTCATCTGCGACTAGCTTTTTCGCGACCTTCATTTTCCGTTGCTAAAGTCGTCGCTAATTACTATTAGCGACGTATTTTCCATATTTAGCGACGTATCTGGGCGTCGCTAATCTGCCTTATTTTAGTAGTGGCCAAACTACCCTGCATGAAGCCTTGCACTTTCGTGCGGTGTTACGCCGCTATGACATGGCTTGCGAAGCCGAGACTTTACCCTACCTGGTACCTCTTCGTGGTGTCATGCCACTGTAATATCAGGACATCGTCCTCTTTGTACTGCTGTCTACCTCTCTTTATTATGATTATCATACAGTATTAGGCTACCTGCCTATTTGAGGTGCTACTCCGCTGTGACTTGGCTCACAAAGCCGAGGCATTACCCCTAACCGAGAACCTCATGGTGGAGTCACCCCACTATAGCATGGAGTTACACTTCTTGTAGTGCTGCGCTACCGTGCTTCCTGTAAAGCACTCCAGGCATTCACTCTGCCTGAGAACTCATTAAGGCATTTAAGCCAACCTTTCCACAGGATCCGTTTTCCGCAGAAAACAATAGTAGATAATAGTGGTTGTAGGTCCGTAACCTCTCCATGCCACAGAGGACAAGTACCCACCGTTCCTGATATTCTTTCGGTTAATAGTCCTCCCTTGAACCAAAAGCTAAATGTCTAGTAGATTTCTCTTTGAACTAATAGCATAAAACTTTATGGTAGGAATGTAATAACACAATATCAGAATGCCTTCAAGCCCATTTTACAAGCTGTGTCATCGACCAGCTGGCGCTTGAGGCCCTTTGTGAACGGATCCGCCAGGTTCTCCTGACTCCGAACATCATTCACTGTAATAACACCCCTCTTGATGAGATCGTGTACTTCCCTGTACTTCAACCGCATAGTCCTCTTCTTTCCGTTGAAGAGGTCATTTGATGCCACCGCCGTAGTCGCCTGGTTGTCGCAGTATATCGGTATCCCCGGTATTTGCACCCCAACTACTGGAAGATCATATATGAGCTCCCGAAGCCATTCTGCTTCCTCCGCTGCGGTATCAAGTGCAAAGAACTCAGATTCCAAGGATGACCGCGAGAGCATAGTCTGCTTCTTCGATTTCTACGATATCGCAGCTCCACCCAATATGAAAATGTATCCACCTGTAGACCTCTCGCTCTCCACTTTTGAGTACCAGCTGGCATCACTGAAGCCTTCCACTACCAGCGGATCTCTGCTGTAGTGCAGTGCATATGTCCGAGTCTTCTTGAGATATCTCATAACCCGTTTCACAGCTTTCCAGTGCTCAATGCCTGGGTTGCTCGTGAAACGACTCAGTATTTCTACGGCAAAACCTATGTTAGGCCTTGTGGCAGTAGTAGCATACATCAAACTTCTGATTACACTTGCATACTCCAACTGCCTGACGCTTTTTCCTGAATTAGGGTTCAGCTTCAGATCATACCTGTACGGCGTATCGATCCCTGGTAGATCCTTATACCTGTAACGAATGATCATCTTCTCAACATAATGAGACTATGACAACACTAGTCCAGTGTCTGTCTAGATGATCTTGATCCCTATGATCACATTAGCTTCCCTCAAGTCCTTCATACTGAACTTGCTCGAGATGAACTTCTTTGTCTCCGTGACACAGCTTATATCCGTACCTAGAATTAGCATGTCGTCCACATATAGACAAACAATTACTCCTCTTCCATCAGCAAACTTTATATAGACACACTTGTTTGTTTACTGACCCTATAGCCATTTCACCTTATGACTTTGTCAAACTTCTCATGCCATATTTTGGGAGCTTGCTTTAAACCGTATAGAGATTTCACCAACTTGCAGACTTTGTCTTCAAGACCTTTGACGAAAAACCCTTCTGGCTATTATATATTGAACTCTTCGGTCAGCTCGCCATTCAGGAATGCCGTTTTCACATCCATCTGATGTATCACCATCTTATGTATCGCTGCGAGAGCAATCAATATTCTGATGATGGTCATCCAGGCTACTGGAGCATACGTGTCAAAGTAGTCGATCCCCTGCTTCTGAGAAAACTCCTTTGCCCCTAGCCTGGCCTTGAACTTGTCAATGGTTCCATCAGCTTTCATCTTCTTCTTGAAGATCCACTTGCATCCGATATGTTTTGCTCCTTCATGTAGATCAACCAACACCTAAGTGTTGTTGGAGGTGATTGATTCAATTTCATTGTCTATCGCCTCCTTCCAGAAAACAACATCTCTGGTCTTCATTGCCTTATCATAGGTAAGTGGATCTGCTTCCACATGATAGGTGATGAAGTCATCTCCGAAGTCCTTCGGCCTCCTCGCTCGCTTCGACGACGGCTCAGCGAGTTCTGGTTCAATCGTTGTCTCCTCAGCAACAACTTCATCTTGGACAACTGGCTCATTGAAGATCTCAGTCTCCTTTGCACCTTCATCATTCTCTAGAATGTCCGTTAGAATAATATTCTTGTGTCTTGCAAACTTGTCTTCAAAATATTCAGCATCGCGATATTCGATGATATGATTTGACTCAATATCAAAAAATCTCCGAACATCACTCTTCTCGGCATACCCCAAGAAGATCATCTTCGTATTCCTTGTCCCCAGCTTCTGAATCTTCAGATCTGGGAGCTTCACATAAGCCAGACACCCCCACACTCAAATGACTTTCAAGTTAGGTCTGACTTTGAACTAGAGTTCATGAGGAGTTACGTCCGAAGTTGCATACGACACTCTATTTAGAATAAAAGTGGTCGTCAATACAGCTTCTTCCTAGTAGCATTTAGGAAGACCCGTAGTTAGCAGTATTGAGTTCATCATTTTTGTCAACGTTCTGTTCTTCCTCCCCGCTACTCCGTTAGATTGAGGAGAATACGGAGCAGTAGTCTTGTTTATGATTCCATGTTCTTTGCAAAACGATGTGAATTCATGAGACCGATACTTTCCGCCTCGATTACTCCTTAGCCTCTTGAGTTGTTGTCCAGTTTATCTTTCAGCCTCGGCCCTGAACTTCTTAAATTTCTCGAACGCTTCATCTTTAGACTTGAGCAAGTAGACGAACGCGTACTTTGAGAAGTCATCGATGAAGGTTATGAAATACTTCATCCCAACTTTTGTAGAGAATTGCTTGAAGTCACAGATATCGGAGTGCACCAACTCCTGAAGATCTGTGCTTCGATTGACCCGATGAAAGGGTTTTCTTGTGATCTTTGTCTGAGCACATACTTCACACTTCTTTACCTTACCCCCATATTTGGAGATAAGTCCTAGACTAGACATTTTGTTAATTCTTTTACAGTGAACATGTCCTAGCCTATTATGCCATAACTCAAGAGAATAATCAGAATGAGCAATTGCATTAATATTATCAAACTGGTTTACAAACTAAATTTTGAACATCCCTTCGGTTTGAAAAGCTTTTTCGAAGTATGTTCCCTTCTTGGACATCACCATTTGGCCAGTATTGATGTCCATCCTCAAGCCTGTGTTGCTAAGCAGGCTTCCAGAGATCAGGTTCTTTGCAATCACCGGAACGTGCTTTACACCTTGAAGCGTCAGAGTGTTCCCGGATGTGAGTTTCAGCTCCACAGTTTCGATCCCCAGAACTTTAGCTTGGGCTTGGTTCTCCATGATAACTTTCTCAGAAGTTGGCTGGTATGTGACGAACCATTCCTTGCCAGAGCAGAAATGGCAGGTCTCACCAGTGTCTATCCACCAGTCAAAGTCAGCCCCCACAGCTGTAACCTGAGCAATCATAGCAACAATGTTAGAAACTATGGAAACCTTGCTAGGCTCACCTTGCTCAGCTTATTTGGGCTTGGATTTGCATTCACTCTTGTAGTGGCCCTTCTTGCCACAGTTGAAGCAAGTCACGTGGGACTTGGACTTCTGTTTCTTGAACGAAGGACCCTTCACTTTCAAATTAGTGGAGTCCTTCTTTTTGTGATGAGAAGCCACCTGCTTCCCCTTGAATTCTCTTGTCTGCACCAAGTTGGCCTTAGCCAGTTGTTTGGACAGAGAGTCCATCTTCTGTTGAGATCGTATTTCGTCCTCCACGTGGATCTCTTGTAGAAGATCTTCCAAGCTAATGTCCAGCTTCTTCCGATGCATTCTAGCATAGAAATTGCTCCAACCAGTAGGAAGTTTCGAGACTATCCCTTCAACAACAAACTTGTCGAGGAGGGGCATCTTCTCGCCATATAACTTCTGACGCAACTTCAGAAATTCTTTCACTTGAGGTAGCATCACCATCTCGTCTTCGAAGAGCCACTTGTGGTACTTCTCGATGATGAAGATTTTGGACCTGTTCTCATCATCTTCATATAGCTTACCCAAAGAATCCCAGATCTCTTTGGCCTTCACCTTCTTGGAATATGACTCTGCCAGAGAGTCTTCCACATAATTGAGAATCAGTAGTTTACAGATGCTATTTTCTCTCTTCTATTTGCTCTGCTTGACGAGTGCAGCAGCAATTGCATCGGCAGTTCCTCCTTCTGGAATCGTTGGTTCATCCTCAATCAACACATGGTCTACGTCCATGAGTTGAAGATTAAGGGTGACCTTCCTCTTCCAGATTTGGAAATGTTCTCCGTCGAATTTTTCCAACTTGTTAAAGCTAGTATCGATGAGAGAAGCACGAGAGTTTTCCATCTTCTAATCTTGCTTTGAGATTGTTATTCCCGAGACATAATTTTTGATGAAAAATAGAGAAATAAAACAGTTGTCTCAATAGTAACAACGTTTCGTAGCAACACTTCAAAGAAGATGCACTACAGAGATCCTTGAAGGATTCTGGATAACGAAAATTTAAAAAGACTTCGTTACAACAGCAAACGAAATTAGAGCTTCTTTTAGGAAGGTACAAATCGAGTTGCTCGCAGCAGCAGCGACGAAAGCCCATAAGAATTATCTGATTAGATCAGAGAAGAAGAGAAGGAAAGAAGAAAGAGAAATACTGCTTTGCTGGGGTGATAAGATCACCGTTGCTCAAAGAAAGATTCCCCTATATACGATCCGCTTCCAGGAATCAGCAAGTTCTAGAGAACTTCTGGAACACTCGTCAGTCAATATTTGGGACTTGAACGAGCTTTCTGGACTTTACGGACTCCTTTTAACTCTCTTCTTTGTGCATCTTTCAAAGGAGGCCAAGGGGCTCTATTTATAGAGTGGAGTGAGACTTCACCTCTTCTCCTATCCAATGTGGGACTAAAATACCAATACTCATAAAATAGAGTTTGATATTTTAGATCATCCCACAATCAGCATAAAAGTGTGCCAGTCCACGCCTACCCCCCGAACACTCCCGTGCATGCACGAGACATCCTGGAGTCCGTGTCCGAGTCCGAGTCCGAGTCCGAGTCCGCACAACAAAAATTAACTTACATCTTTGTTGGAATTAATCCTTTTTTCTTCTAGAAAAATACTCTCACATGACACACACTTGTGCCCCACCACACCTCATGTGCACACCTCAACACAAGCAATACATTATATTGAGATACTCACCATTTGGTGCAGCCGATGTGGGACTATCTTTCCTAGTCCAAAGGCAAAACCACCAACACATTTCGTTCCCGCACATGATCCAAATCCAACAATCCTCAAATCAATCCAAATAATAATTCCAACAATTCTCAAATTATCTTATCTTATCACTAATATTTGTTAAAATCCACTACGTAATACAACATTACAAAGTATGTTATGCAAAAATTGAAAATCAGTTTACTCAAAATTCAATAATTCAGCAGTGCAACCCAAGATCGTTAAAGTTATTGTCGCTATTAACATCACCAATAATCAAGTTCATCATTCAAACTAGAATTTAAGACCTCAAGTTCATTATCTGGAGATTGTTCAACGGAACTTGCGTCATCGTTTCAGTGAGTAGTTGGTGTTGTCTTAGCTACAACTCACGTCAATTCAACAATTGTAAAATTCTAATTCTTAACTTCAAATTCCTAAGTAAAATTTTAAATTATGGACAGTAGAAGAGCGCATGAAGGATAAATTGAAAGAAAAATAGGAGTTTGTGATTCAATTATAAGCAGAAGAAAGAAGAAAGCGGGAATTAAAATTAACAATTTCCAGGAACACTTATCGTTGGCCATCAATTCGCCTTTGTAATTGGAAGACAAGAAGTTCTTCTTCTCTGTAATCGGAAGGGACAAACTTTCACTACTGTAAAAGTAATTGCCAGTTTTTTTTTTTCTTTTACCAACTCTTTTATTATATGTCAATACTATATAATATACATCACTAACTCTTAAAATTATTTGGTGCCCCTTGGATTTTGGTGCCCCAGACCCAAGCCCCGTTTGCCCCTTCCCCGGGCCGCCATTGTCTCCGCGGTAACTTGGTAGAGGCAGTGATGATCTGTTAGATGCACCCACTCGTTTCTAACCGAGTCATCCATGTTTATTACATCTGTTGTGTACAACCTGTGATAATTTAAAACCGTGTTAGTCCGATAGTCGTCATGAACAACCTCAGGCATGGCTACTGATACAAATGGACCATCTATGAGATTGACCTCCAAGCCAGCCTTGCTTGGACCCCTCACCCCCGCAATGGGACTTTTAGTCTAGACTTTATTTCCCTCGTATTTGTGCAGATGTCCTCTTTTGCTAGCTCTCCTTTAATCTCGATGGCTTCTCCATTCAAAGTCAAATTTGAACACTTGGTTGACATATATTCAAAGCTGCATCATAACTTACATATTGCTGGCACCCATTCGTACTCAACATCATGGTCGAATAGCTCGCCCGATACGCGAATCGTACTAGGTAAGTCGTTCGTAACATCCACCTCCACAAACACTCTAGCATATCATAGACATTGTATGTATACGGTCGACAAGTTTATCAGTAGCAGGGTACCAATTGTACTTGTTATCTTCATGATGGCCGATGCATTCCACAATTAGGGTGACATGCATGGTAGCCTGATCCATATTTGCACTTTGGAAAGCCAATCACTCTTGAAGCTATTCTTAGGATCCCACCTATGCATGGTAGCGGAACCCCGAGTGTGTAGGCTAGGAGCAGGGCCGGCTCTGGGATAAGCCTGACAAGACTACGGGCTTGGACAACCCCCCTCCATAGGGCAACCCTCCAGGCCATTTAGTTTTCTTAGGATCGGTCCAACAAAAATCCAAATTAAACATTTATCTTTCAATAAGGGTAAAGGGCAACAAAAATTAGCTCCGGCTAAGGCAACCCAAACCGCGGGGCCGGCCCTGGCTAGGAGATGTCGTAGGTGGTTCAGAGAGATCTTCTGGTATATAACACCGTCTCATTGTATATGTCATGGTTTAGACCAGTCCGGGCCCATAATTAATCAGGTCGGGTTGGCACATGGGTTTTTTTTGGACCAGACTCGTGCCAGGTTGTGCCAGCCCAGCCCGTTTGACAGATCTAGTTCTTGGTGGTCGAGAAGATGTGACAACATGGAGGAGTTAGGGACAAATTTAGGTTACATGCACACAACACGTATATACATATGTATACACATAGGCAAGATTGGTTAGCTTAAGTTTATAAGTTTGTGAATTTATTGTTATACATAAGGATGAAATTTGTTTACTTAGGATTTGTCTTCCTAGCTAACTTAGGAATGTTATTTAGTATTGGTTTTGGGTTGTTTAGGATAGAACCTAAGAGTTTGATTGAGCATATCTGAAGTAGGTGCATGTAGATTGTTATGTATATATGAATAGATACATATATCAAGAGGTCTTAGGGATCGATGTTTGGTTCGCGAAAGTGAAGGGAAGTAAACAAATTGAAAGTGGAGAGTGAGTATGTCTTGCGTATGCGCGTCATGCGTACGCTTATTTTATGAGTTCCTTCGTTCGGATGGTTATTGGAAGTGAGTTGCAAAGTATAAATTTTTGTAGTTCCTTCGTTTCGATGGTTGTTGAAGTGGTAGTTGAAAAGTGATGTGATTTTTCACTTTTAATATGGTGATGTTACCCCCAACCAAAAATATTCATTATTTTCTTATAGAATAAATAATATTATTATTATTATTATTATTATTATTATTATTATTATTATTATTATTTTGAGATGTTCGATGTTACACATGTGATTTATGCACGATGCATTGCATGACTTTTTGAGCCACTGCCCCACAACTCCAACAAGAGGTTAGTCCTTGAATTTTTTTAAGACTTTTTATTATAATTTAATATAAAAAATTATTATTATTATTGGATCACTTTTCAGTGGGAGAACGTTGGAGTTCGGGACCGACTTCTTAAAAAAAAGTTCAGAAGTCAAAAAGAGAAATAAGAGGTGACAAGGAAGTTCAACCATCAAATCGTGCACTTCCAAGCTTTCACTCCCCTCCCCAACCAAACACATGGTGTGTTGGAAGAGAGAGCACAATAGTTCCATTTTGTTCACTTTCACGAGTCGAGCCAAACAGACCCTTGGAGGCTGATGTTGAAACAAATAGGATTAGGTGGTAGGGTGCGGCTATGGTGGACTAATAGTATATTAGTACTTAAGTACTTAAGACACCTTTAATTAAGGATAGGGTAAATTAATATTGGTATATTTATATCATCCATATGTAAATATATCGATCTGTATTTTTCATTAATTTAAATATGTAACTGTTTGTTTTAATAATTTGAGTAATTTATGAACCTAACAAAATGTAAATTTAAGTATCTATCATTTAGCAGCAAATTTCCTGTAGCATATCATTTTTTCGTGAAATTGCAATAAGGAGGACATGTTTCAAGGGGGGGGGGCGGGGGTTGACCGGGGTGGTTTGGATTTATTGTTTGGGTGTGTGTGGGGTGTGGTGGGGGTTCAGGTTCGGGCCAGGCAGAGGTAGGGTAGGGGTTTGGAGTTATTCTTTTGCTTTTGGGGGTGTGTGGTGGAGGGAGGGGGTTGGGGTTGGGGTTGGGGCCAGGCAGAGTGAATAGATATGTGTGGTGTGTAGGTTTTTAGGGAAGTGTGTTATGTAAATTTATAGGAAAGTGTGGTGTGTTGGTGTATGTGTGTGAAGGGAGTATATGTCGGGTGAATAGTCGTTGTTATGTTGATAAAAGAGCCATTATTTCCAAAGAGCAATCATAGACACAAACAATCACAATACACTACACTACCCATAAACCCAACCAGCAAACTAAATACCCACACAAACCAAAAGAATAACTCTAAAAATCCCAACACAGCACCCCCCCTCCCGCACAATCTTTTCCGGTCAGCCTAGCGGAAAAGTTCTTTTTCAAAAATTTCTGAAACATGTTCTCCTCAGTGCAATTTCACTAAAAATTGGCATGCTACAGGAAATTTTCTGAATCTTTAAGCCTATGGTTTACTTTGCCATTACGACATTACCAGGTCCAGTTAATTTAACATATTTGAAATATATAAAAATCCTACAAATTTCAGGGACAAGGGATTTACAGTAACCTAAGTTTTGGTTCCAAATTCCGAATTGCTAATTTGGAGATTTTTGGAAGCCAATGCTACAGTCCTTTCTGCTACCATTGAGACAGATGAAAAACAGTCTCTGTCAGCCTCCGTCAGCCAGGAGGAGAAAGATGAGGTCGAGATGGTTGATGAGGACGATCCTCCTTGCACTCCTCGTGATGAACCAATGATGGAGATCTGGCCCGATGGTACAACATAAGTTAATTGGATTATATTTGCTTCAAATACATAGCTAATTACATGTGCCTTTATTGACATATATATATTTACTCGTTAAATAATATGATTTTTTTCTATATCGATATCGACCTTCGGTGGTTCAGATCGCTGGGCAGCTTTCGGAGGCATAACTTTTGTGGTCCTTGGATCAAATATACTGATGCTCCATATAGAAATAAGGCTTTCTGGTTCGAACACTTCAGGGTATAAATAAATTTATCTTCCGTTACAATTTAGATAATGTATTTTTTTATTATTCATATATAATGTAACATAACATATTATGCTATAATATTTTGCAAAAAAGTATTATTATCCACCACATCAGGTCGAGAAGATTGAAAATATGTTCCATGTAGTCGCTAAGAAACGGGTCCGGGATACGATCGATGATCAGAAAGCTCAAATTCGGGTGGGACAGCCAATCGAAGGATAGATTATGCATGAGCAATGGACTACAATTAGGACTAAATTTGATAATGATAGATACAGGAAGAAATTAGAGAAAGCGAAGGCGACTAAGAAGAAGGCCGATAAATGGTATAGTGGATCAATACTGATGACGGAGCTTTTCACTCACATGGTATGTTTTTAAATTTAATTTACGATCGTGTTATTCAATTTAGGATATATGTGTTTAAGTTTAATAATAATTTTTTTAATTTTCAGGTGCAGAAGGAACACAATGATACTATATATGGTGGCCGTCTTCCTGGCCACCCATAGTTAGGACGGAAAGCTCATCATTGACAAGGCGTCCCAGAGCTATGTAAGTATTGCACAACCAAAGTATTTCTATTTTGATTTCAATATTCTTTAAAAATATTCATATTTACGTAGCTGTTACGTTAATGTAGATATTAATAATTAAATGCATAGCCAGTATATACCCATAGTAAGCTTATCGAGAGATGATATGATGTAGGATGAATTTATTAGACTCCATGAGTAGGCAATGCAACAGACCCTCGGTACGAATAATTTGAATAATTCGTACAACAGATTAGCAATCTGCCACTTTAGTCCACTCAGCCATCTCTTCCAATTGAAAACCAAAGTACTTCTATTTTTATTTCAATATCCTTTAGAAATATTCAGATTTATGTAGCTGTTACGTTAATGTAGATATTTTTAATTAAATGTAGAGCCACTATATACCCATAGTATGCTTTTCGAGAGATGATATAATTAATGTAGGATGAGTATCTTAGATTCTGTGAGTAGGCAATGCAACAGACTATTGTACCAAGTGACAGAGAGGCTGGTACTTTCTCACAAGCTCCCTCCAGCTTCGTCGGACGATGACCTGAGGACAACCGGCATTAGTGGTCTTCAAAGAGGTACGTTGTACGGTATGGGATCATACGATGCCTATGTTGTGAAGAAGAACTCTAGGGTTCCCTTCTCTAATAGTAATCATTCGAGGGCCACACGTCGTCTATAGGAGTCCGTATAATTCTAGGAGGACCAGCAAGTTGTCTCTTCAAGATAACTTGCTTTATGAGTCGGCCTTCACGATGAAGCCCCAGCCCCGGCTGGATGAGTCGGCCTTCACGACACATCTTGAGGCACTCGAGCACATGAGCAAGGACGAAGCGAGAGAAAAAATTTTGAGGGGGCTGAAAGTAGTAGAGAGGAAAAAAATCGAAGAGTAAAAAATGCATATCAATGATTCGAACCTTGGATTTGTTATTAAAAATAAACTAATTTACCAATTAAGCTACCTCCACTCCTTGTTGTTATGTGTAATATTATGTAGTTAGCTTCTTAGTAAGCCCGAGCAACAGCTCGGGCCAGTCCAGCTTATGCTCCGCCACTGCACATGAGTATTGTGGAACTCGTATAGTTGAACCAGACGATGCAACACAGCTTTACGGAGCTGGACAAGGCAATGGTGCGCAACGTTATGACACTTAGTTAGTCATTTTCACATAGCACTGATAGGTTGTTCTCCACTATGGATTCCTATTATTCTTGATTAGAGGCATTGGAGGAGATATGCCTTCCAATACCTCCAACATCGACCCCATCTCACCGACGACACCGTCTACTCCACCAGCAATCAACATTGTATCTTACACATGAGCAATTTAAGTAGCTCGTCTCATAGCTTCGTATGGGTGCTTCTTCTCTACCTCACCAGCAGTCCTAGATTGGACAATTTATTATGAGTTTATGAGTATATGTGTCGGCCCTAGTTGGGTCTTATATATCATACATTGTATCAAACAGTTTGTATATCGTACATTGTTTATCATGTATTATATATGTTTTGTGGTTTCTTTCTTATACACTAATTTTTTTGTCTTTGTTTGATATTTTTGTGATATATTACAGGTTTCTATCTCCAATATTGTACCTGCAGTATTTAATGACATTGATATATTACATGTTTTGCCATGTCACCACTGACGTCGCTAAAACCGACATGGCATCACTGAATAGTCGCCATTGTAGCGACAAATAGTAGTAACATAGCATCGCTAAATTGGCGACGTCCTTAGCTTTATGCCACTAAACATTGCTAATTTAATGAAATTTAGCGACAAAGTCCAATGTGTCGATACGGTAATGATTAGAGATTTTTTTTGGTCAAGATAAGTCAATATCTGGCACATTAGTAACTTCACAATTACGTCACTAATGACGTTTATCAACGTTAATTTTTTGATTAGCAACGTTTTTCGGCGTCATCAAATCACTTATTTTGGTAGTAAACAAAGGCAAAACACAATGTTAGCAAAAAAAAATTTGAGATGCTCGAAGATACGTCGCCTAATTTTAGGCCCAAAACGATGTTTGAATTTACCAATTTCGATTCTAACATAAAGAACCTACATCCGCATTCCTGAACGGTCATTGTTGACTCGTTCGAGGGGTGCATTCTACATTTTTGGTTGAAAATCCAAAAGTTTGGACCCAATACCTGAAGCATGTCTACTATTTAACTTGACTCCGGCTATCAACCTATGTTACACATACTTGAAAGGCTTGACATTCAAGTTTGAAACTTTTAACCCTTGGGTCAACCTACACATTTCTAGGGTTCGTTTAAGTCAAAAGGCTATATTTTAGCCCCAACCAGGTGAGTCCATTTTTGTTCCTCCAAAACTAGAGTGTTTGTTCACCCTCCAATAAATGATTGACATGTGTTAAATTCTTTAGTCAAAACCACTTTTAATATTTACAAACCACTTTCAAACTGGTTTATGCTAAAGGATTTAACACGTGTCAATTTTTTTTAGGGTGAACAAGCACCCTTGTTTTAGTGGGTGAACAAAAATAGACTCCCAACCAAGCCTACGCTCAACATTAGGTGTAACTCATTCGTGATACTCTCATTATTTTGCTACACTAATCGAGTATCCCATGAAATAAATCGCTTAGACACTAGTCATGAAATTAAATGACCTCAAACGACACTCCTGGGCACCAATTTGGCATCAAACACGTCCAAAATTCTTATCTGAGGTGCCCAAGGTGTCCCCGAGTCCAATTAACATCACATGATCCTATTATTAAGTAAAACATATGCTTATGCCTAAATTAAGTTTAGGTCAATATAGATCATGCATTTCCAAAAATTATTTGTCCTATTTATGTCGTAAGAGGAGTTACTAACAATTTGAGGACAAAATTCAACTATCATGAGCTTTAACCAATTTCATTATATTATCAATCATTGAAGAATGTCTGACTACTATATACTAAGAATTCACATACAAAATCATATTCAAGTAATTTCATAAATTTTACACATTGTCATAAGTTTTAAATTTTAGGGCATGAGGAATTTTAAGGAAAAAATGATTTATATTCTAACTTATCGGTATTCTTTAGAGTCACAAGGAGGTGGATAGCGGAGATAGTGGCGATGGTGCCAAGGATGATCTCGGAGCGGGGGACAATGTTGAGGAGTTCGAAGGATTCGGGGAAGGTAGCCATGGCGAGGTCATCGATGGAGAGGCATGAGGAGGATAGGGCCTTCCATGGGGCTCCGACATCAAGGAGGTAAAGGATGATGTAGGAGTGGTTGCGGTCCAAACAGGCATGCGGTGGGTGAGGCCGGTGGAGTCAAAAAATTTAGGGGTCGACGCCGACAAAGGTAAGCTCGGAGTAGAGGGTGACATCGAGAACGTTCAATGGGGAGAGAGAGATCATAGGAGAGAGAGTGAGCAGTGTCAGAGAGATGGGTAAGGGGTGAGCAATTTATGTTCGGGCAAATTAGCGTTTACATCATGGATTTTATACCAGCTTAGAGTTTAAGCCAGACATGTCTACTTGAAAAGTTTAGATCCAGAAAAAAAAATTATTTTATTTTCCTATTATACCCTCCTTTTCAACATGTGTTGGTTTTTTTTTTTTTTGAGATGCCCGACGATATGCACGGGACTTAGTGCACGCTATATTGCAAGCATGTTGAGCCCATTGCCGCTAACTCCCACCTAATAAATTGAAGGAATAATACACTCCCGTGGCTCGATCCACTGATCTTTCGCCACCCAGCCGGGGTCTTATACCTTCAGTAACCACAAGAGCCACTCGAGTTAGGTACATGTGGTGGTTGTTGCCCTTGTACTCATGTTGAGGGTATAATAAAAAAATAAAACAAAAAATAAAAATTCAAGTGTAAACTTTTTCAATTGGACATGTCATGACTTAAACTATAAAATATTATAAAACCCAGGATCTAAACGCTACTTAGCCCTTTATGTTTTGTGCAAAGGTGAGAGAGCGAGCTGCTAATTCTCTTTTTTTCTGCACAGCCCCTAGTCTGATACACAGTAATAAAAAATTAAATAATAATAATAATAATATGGGTTAGGGGTTAAGGATCTTGGCTCTCTCTTTTCCACTTTCACTTCATTACCACATCCAAACAAATGAACTAGAGGTTGAATTCAACAAACATCCATACAAAACAAATGAAGTAGAAACATATGCATATATAAGAGATGTATATGCAATGCTTATGTAAAATTAGATTTTACATTTTTGTACTTTTTTCCATTTCATGCATCCAAACAGGTTCTTACAGGAATTAACCGCCAAGAAAGCCCTTTTTCTTGTAGTGACTATATAGTTTGTTGGAAATTTTGTTTTGTAAAGTTGGCAAGACCAGAGAACAATATTGTAGAAATGTTGAGTGTAGTGATATAAAACCTGAATGTTTCTAAACCAATAGTAGACTATAGGTTTGTGGCACTCCTGGGCTCCCTCTTCTACCAGTAATAATTTGAGGGCCACACATCGTTCACAAGAGTCCGTACAAGTCTGGGAGGACTAGCAGATTGTTTCTCTTCAAGGCGACTTGCTTTAGTAGATTTCATAGATGAAGCCCCAACCTCGGCTGGATGAGTCGGCCTTCATAACACATTTTGAGGCACTCGAGCACGGTATTATGGAACTCACATAGTTGAATCAGACAATGCAATATAGCTTTACAGAGCTGGCCTAGTCGATGGAGCACAACGCTACGACACTTAGTTAGTCATTATCAAAGGGCACTGATAGGCTGATCTCCACCATGGATTCCTATTATTCTACATTAGAAGCATTGGAGCAGATATGCCCTCCAACACCACCGACATCGACCCCGCCTCCACCGATGACACGACCTCCTCCACCAGCAATATTGTATCTTACACATGAGCAATTTAAGTCGCTCACCTCACTTTGTACAGGTACTTCTTCTCCATCTCACCAACAGTCATAAATTGGACCATTTATTATGAGTTTATGAGTTTAAGTGTCGGCCCTAGTTGGGTCTTATGTCTCATACATTGTATCAGACAGTTTGTGTATCAAAAATTGCTTATCATGTATTATATCAGTTTTGTAGTTTCTTTCTTATATACTAATTTTTTTATCTGTCTTTGTTTGATATTTTTTGTGATATATTACAGGTTTCTATCTCAATATTGTATCTATTGTATATTTTTATATTTCTTGCTATTTAGCGACACAACAATAACGTCGCTAATGTGAGATAAATGAATCACAACGTTGCTAAACATTGTTGACATGCCTCTACCTAGAATATAATCTGAGACAATTAGCGACTTTTAGTGACTCAACTTACATCAATAATACAAAAAATTTGATGTCGCTAACAGTCGTAAATTTGCTGACATGACATGTTTTGCCATGTCAGCATTGATTTAACTAAAACCGATATGGCATCACTGAATAGTCGCCATTTTAGCGATAAATAACAGTAACATAGAATCGCTAAATTGGCGACGTTCTTACCTTTATGCTACTAAATGTCACTAATTTAATGACATTTAGCGACATAGTCCAATTTGTCGATACGGTAATGATTAGCGATATTTTTCTGGTCAAGTAAGTAATATCCGACCCATTAGTAACGTCGCAATTACGTCGCTAATGATGTTTATCAACGTTAATTTCTTGATTATCAACATTTTTAAGCATCGCCAATATCACCTATTTTTGTAGTGAACAAAGGCAAAACACAATAGCTATTAAAAAAAAAATTTGAGATGCTTGACGGTACGTCGCCTAATTTTAGGCCAAAAACGATGTTTAAATTTACCAATTTTGATTCTAACTTACAGAACCTACATCCGTGTTCCTGAACGATCATTGTAGACTCGTTCGATGGGTGCATTCTACATTTTTGGCTAAAAATCCAAAAGTTTGAACCCAATACCCAAAGCATGTCTACTATTTAACATGATTCCGGCTATCCTCCTATGTTACACGAAAGGATTGACATTCAAGTTTGAAACCTTTATACCTTAGGTCAACCTACACATTTCTAGGCTTCGTTTAAGTTAAAAGGCTATATTTTAGCCCCAACAAGGCGAGTCCATTTATGTTCCTCGAAAACTAGAGTGTTTGTTCACCCTCCAATAAAGGATTGACATGTGTCAAATTCTTTAGTCAAAACCACTTTGAATATTTACAAAACTACTTCCAAAGTGGATTATGTTAATGGGTTTGACTTGTGTCAATTTTTTTTAAGGGTAAACAAGCACCCTTGTTTTGATGGGTGAACAAAAATGGACTCCCAACCAGGCCTACGCTCAATATTAGGTGTAGCACATTCGCAATACTCTCATTATTTTGCTCTACACTACTCGAGATATCACATGAATTAAGTCGCTTAGACATTAGTATTGACATTAAATGGCCTCAAACGACACTCCTTGGCACCAATTTGGCATCAAATACGTCCAAAATTCTTATCTGAGGTGCCCAAGGTGTCCGCGAGTCCAATTAACATCAAATGATCCTATTATTAAGTAAAACATATTCTTATGCCTAAATTAAGTTTAGGTCAATATAGATCATGCATTTCCAAAAATGATTGTCTTATTTATGTCGTAAGAGGAGTTACTAACAATTCGAGGAAAAAATTCAAATATCATGAGCTTTAGACTTCAATTTCACTATATTATCAATCATTGAAGAATGTATGACTAATATATACTAAGAATTCACATACAAAATCATATTAAAATAATTTCATAAATTTTACATATTGTCATAAGTTTCAAATGTTAGGGCATAAGGAATTTTAAGGAAAAAATGATATATATTCTAACTTATCGGTATTCTTTAGAGTCACAAGGAGGTGGATAGCGGAGATAGTGGCGATGGTGCCGAGGATGATCTCGGAGCGGGAGGGGTGGCGACGTTAAGGAGGTCGAAGGAGTCATGGAAGGTAGCCATGGCGAGGTTGCCGATAGAGAGGCATGGGGGGATAGGGCCTTCCCTAGGGCTCCAACGTCAAGGAGGTGAACGATGACGTAGGAGTGGCTGCGGTCCAAACAGGCATAAGGTGGGTGAGGCCGGTGGAGTCAAAAAATTGAGGGGTCGACGCTGACAAAGGTAAGCTCGAAGTAGGGGGTGACATCAGGCGACACAATTTGTGAAAGCTAGACAGGAGGCAAGAGCACAACGACCAGGACAGGCCTTTGTCATGACAGTATAAGCCAGAGCAGCAACACAAGAAGCAACTGAAGGTCATAACTTGAAATTTTATGATTATGATAGTGAGTAGAATATTGGTTTACGTTTGATTAATTCTTGCTTGATTAGGAAAAACCCTAGAATCATATCAAACCTCTAGATCAACCTTAGAACCCTTAGCATGTCCTTGACCATGGTGACTTATTTTAATTTCGAGGACGAAATTCTTTTAAGGGGGGTAGAATATAATCCCCAGAAAATTTTAAATATTTTTTATATTTATTTGATTACGTAGTAATTTTTGGGAATTTATAAGTATTTTGAATTAAATTGATATTATTATAGAATGCCTTAGCCATGGTTAAGTTTTGGAATACAATATAACCAAGAATTTTGGCATGGAAAGTGTGGTCGTGTGCCTTGACTAGTGTATTAGCCATGCTAGGGGAGGCCTAGCCATAAGTGTGTCCCAACTAGAAAAACTAGTCAAAGTTGCGACTTAACCCCTATAAATGATTTATTTATTTATTAGATTATTGAACTTTCAGGAGATTCGATTGTACCAATTTAGTCCGAACTGGACCCAAAATAAATTTAAACCCATGTAGGCATGTAGTGAGACCAAAGACGGCCATGTAGACAAAGACGGCCATGTAGACATATTTTAGGAAGATGCAAATATTTTGTATTTATTTTAGGAATTGGAAAATATTTTCTAGATAATTGTTATACGTACAATGTAGGTAGTATTAATATTAAATGGCGTTTAGAATATTTATGTAATTTTTTAGAGCCAAATAAAGAATATGTTTGTTATGTTCACCAAAAACTACTATTGGTTTATTTTTAGTTTTTATTAGTATTAGTATTAGTATTATTATTAATGTTGTTATTGTTATTATTAAATAAAATCATGTATTATTATTAGTTGTTATTTTTTTATTCCATTGTTAAATGAATTTATCTTTATGTGTATATATTTCTATATAGGCCTACACTAGAAAAAGATAATATTGAGATTTTATTTAGATTTTATGGAGATTATTATATATAAAGATATATGTGCATATATAGAGATATATAGATATAATATATAAAGTTATATATAGATATAAGAAAAAAATAAAGAAAAACTTTACTGTTCCCTTGCGGGAACAGTAAAGCCCCCAACCGAGCCTATACCAACCCGACCCCCTAAAGCATAACACAGCAGTATATATATCGAGAGATGGGGGGAATTGAAACCCTACCAAATTTCTCTAGAACCCTATTCTAATCTCACCAACCCTTGCGCACCTGCCTGACATGCGCACCGCCACCAAATCGTCGCCGGGCGACAAGAGAACGACCAAACATGCACAGCACTTAGTAGCAGCAAACCTCGCAAGCCTAACTTTGCCATAATTTTTCTCGACGCACGCTCGATTGTTTTACGATCCATTTCTTCAGGTACAATCCTAACCTATACGTCCTTAATTCCCTTCAGTTAGATTTTTTAATTCGCATCATGTGCGACAAAAATCGAGTTCCAAAATTGAAAAAAAAAACTCGATTTTCTGGATTTAGAAACTGTCCCAAAATCCCAAGTTGGAAGCCAATTTGCGATCAGGATATCACGAATCTTTGAAAACCACTTGAACAGCCTTGTAGACAACCTAACCGAGATTGAAACTCTATTTTTCATTTTAGTTTTCGTCAAATATAGGGTGAGTTATCTGTATTCAAAAATCGAGAAAAACTTAAAAATTCTGTTTTCAAAACTTTAAATTTTTCCCGATACAGGGTTCGTCCCAACAAATCGGGCAACTTGGTCGTAACCCGTAAGCATCAAAAGACGTGTACAGATGTCGTAACGTATCAATTTTGACAGAATTTGTTGCGTGTGCGCGACAAATTCGAGACGTATCCATCGAAATTTTTCGTATCGGCCTCTTTACAAAAATCCCAAATATTTTGTGCATGTTTGTCACCTCACGACGAAACTTGCACTACTATACTTGTGTCATTTTTTTGGTCCTGTGAGCCAAGTTTGGTCTGATTCTGAAAAGGTCGATCGGAACACTATTTTGGCGGGCCCACGATCCGATCCAACGGGAGAATTTGTGCACGGCCCACCGGAATCCAACTTTGGATATATGGTTGAGTTTGTACCGTTAAATCAGACCCGTAGACATATAGTTTGATGAATTTAGAGACCGTAGATACTGGCACACTTTTTGGTACAAAGCGGGTATAACGGCAGACATCGTTTTGATCCGAAATTATCAGTTTGCCCTTGTGTCCAGAATGGACTTTTGGGCAGTCAAACTTAGACATTTATTTTATGACAAACACGTTGGTGATGTCTATTTCAGTATCCGAAGATTGTTGTGAGAGTTTGACATTTGTGGCTCGTGATTGATTGGATAGTGTCGGTTCTACGTGCTACCACCAGATAAGTATACCTTGCATTTCTTTACAGTTTATTACATGCTTATATTCTTTCTTCTTTTGTTTCATGTCACTACTAGTTTCTTTCAATGATTGTTGATATGTGTTCCTTCATATTATGCATATTAGTTTAGTTGTCTCGTTCATATATCGTCATTGCTCATAGTTTGATATTGTAGTTCATACGGATTTTTTCTCACATGTATCTTGACTAAGTCATATTGTGTCGTAGGACGAGTGCATCATAACGGAACTGCTATTCCTATTATTTGTTTATTCTCAACCTGAGAGTCTACATTAGGGGCGAGGGTTAGTTGTTGTTCAAACCCGAGAGTCCACACTAGGGGCGAGTGTTTGGTTATTCGTTTGACTTCTTGCCATGTGTTAACGTAGGAACTTGAAAGCAACTACTTGTTTTCCTTCCAGCAGTTCATTTATGCGTAGTTGTTCTTATATGCATGTTTCCTTTTTTGCTTAGTCATTTTATGTTTCTATCCTGGTTTCCTTTATGCATGTTATACTGCTATATAGGCATATTTTATGTATCTTGCTAGTCCCCTGAGGACCTGGTGATCCCTCCAGGCTTAGACATAGAGGAGGTTTAAGGTTCGGGAGTCGAGACTGGAGTCGTACCATCGTAGGAGGATGAGATTTTGTCCGACGATATCTCTTGATCCATGTCGTTTCTATTTTTAGACTTGCTACTTTATTTCCTCTCATTTCAGCAGATTTGTAGTTGACTTTTATTTTATTACTTTTACTGTAGTTTCAGAATGTCTTACCCGCACAATTATTTTTATTTCCTGCTGGACAGATATTTTCATTAGTAGTATTTTATTGGACTTGATATCGTGTTCTTATTATTATGTGTGGACGAGATTAGCTGTGACCTATGGCATGTATTGTTATTCTGGTTGTTACCATGATTTAGTGCTAAAGCATTTCGCTGATAGGCTTATTATGAGATTTGGCCCATTGGTGAAGTATTGCTGGCATGTATCGTATCCTGGTCATATGTATTTTGGGACTGGACATTACAACCTCGAAGACCTAAACATGAAATATTGTATCAATCCCAAGTTTTAAATACAAGTCAAACTAGTCAAATTCTAGGTCAAATAGTCAAACTTGGTCAACTCTAGTTCAAACTATTCAAGCAAGTCAAACTTGCCATTTCAAGGTTGTATGAGTCTATTTTTAGGATATTGAGTCCGTACCCTAAGTATCTAGGTTATAGTAGCTATATGGTATACTAGGGTATCAACCCTATCCTGTATCATAAGATGTTTGAAATGTCATATATGAAATACAATATAGTGTATATATATACCAGTATAATATATATAACAATATTTTCTAGCTACCTAACTTTTACATGTATACCTATTTTCTAGCTACCTAACTTTTCCTACATA